>LUCG01181853.1:0-21015 GCA_001633085.1 Carthamus tinctorius | reverse complement strand
GTTTTCTCTCGATCTCTCTTGTTTTCTCTCGATCTCTCTTGTTTTCTCTCGCGTATTTTCTTTTTTCTTTTTCTTATTAATTATTCAATGTATGGATTGATTGGACGAACCATTGTGAATGAATTGAGTTGGGTTGGATTGGTTTAGGTAGGATAGTGGGAAGCTGACGTTGTGATTGAGTTCATTGTGTAACTAGTTTACCATTAAGGATGGTCTAACCGAGTATATCATCGGGTCGAGATTGGTCGGGATCCCTATTTTCTGAATCCGACCCGTTTATTTCGGTTTCAATTTTCGGGTCGTTTTTTTTCCTTCAATAATTGGTTTTTTGATCCGAAGCCCTACTTGTAGCTGGCATCTCTCTTCTGTGAAGCTGCTTTCGTCTCTGTGCAGGGTGACGATGGAGGCAGGGGGAGAAGTGACGAGGATATACGTGGGCGGATTAGGCGGCGGCGTGACGGAGGATGATCTCCGGCGAACATTCTCGGCGTTGGGTCAAGTAACCGCCGTCGATGTAGTTCGCACCAAAGGCCGGAGCTTTGCTTACCTCGATTTCCTTCCTTCTTCCGATAAATCCCTTCCAAAGCTCTTTAGCACGGTCTCTCTCTCTATATATATATATATGTATATTATCTGCGCTTATTTACTTCTCTACTATGTTGTAATTTGTATTTGTTGTTGGAGTGATTCTCAATTGCTGCCTTACGAGTGTGGATTTTAACTTCGAATTGTTTTAGGTATTACATTCTTCTAGAAGAAATGCTAAACATTTTGAATTCGAAGAAGCCGATCTTAATGGAGTAATGTTGGCAGACTAGCTGATAAACTAGGTGGTAGCTGATAAACTAGCTTACGAATAAATTGTGTTTGGTAAAAACTAGCTTATGAGTATGTAAAATGATCAAAAAGGGCATCTTGGGGTATAATAATTAATATTGATAATAGTATAATCGGAAAAAGCTACAAAAAGCTTCTGAAACATTACTCCAACTAGTGTTTTAATAAGCTAGCTTATGGTCCATTCAGATATGTACTAGCACTAGCTTGTAAGCTAGCTTATTTTTGCCAAACACACAGCCTAAATGGATCCATATGTGATTTATGCATGTTTTGATGTTGTTACTGGCTTATTCGTATATGCATTCCCTTCTGAGAAATCCATGCTGATGAATACATGTGTGGTTTTTGGTAGATAAACAGGAAAAAAATCACAAATCTTTTATATGATTTTATGTTTTATCTTGGAGTCGGGATTTCTTTTGAGAAGTGAAAAGACAATCTGGTTTCTTTTCAGTTCTAAATTCATATGAATTTTGAAGTTCTGAAAAGTAGTTGCTATGTCATAATACAAAACAAATTACAATATACATAAACACATAATGAATACCAATGTTGTCATTTTACAAAATTTATATCAATTTTGCATTTAAGAAGTTGTTGTAATGGAAAGGTAGAGTTTGACTCTTCTAATACCCAGTCTAGGATTTATATACTTCACAACTGCAACAAAAGTAGAGATACTTACGGTTAAAGAAGAACTTATAACAATTCAGTGAAAGTCAACTATTATGTGAACATGATAGAGTAGCAACATTTGTATTTCCTCAATGACTACTTCCATAGCTTCAGCCTTCAAGTACAATTTTTGATAATAGAGTCATAGTGATTCACTTCCTCTCACTTTTTCTTGTGTCATCATTCCCTCTTTCCTTTTGTGCCATTTCTTGTCCTTTCTCTAGTCCTAGTTGTAACATCATAATACTCCTTCACTTTTTGGTTTGATTATTAGCATGTTTGTGGAGTTACCTTATGGTAGTGAGTAGTGACTAGTGACTAGTGAGGTCTTATATACATTTTCCTTCTGAAAGCTTCTTAATTCCTGTAATGTTAATGAGGACGTAGTTCTCTTTTTATATCATCATATACTTATTAAATGTACATCTTTTGGCTGCCGCTTTCAATACTCAAATTTGCAGTATAATGGATGTACGTGGAAAGGAGGGAAGCTGCGTCTTGAGAAGGCTAAGGAACATTATCTTCTTCGATTGAAGCGCGAGTGGCAAGAAGATTCTGAACATGCTAGCAAAGCATCTGATAGCTGTAATGCTGATCCATCTGAAAGTGTTGGTACTTTAGAAAAACAAAAGAAAATATCCCCAGCAGATAAGATTCAGCTTAATATATTCTTCCCAAAACTAGGGAAGGTAAATCTCTCTGTCTATAACATCAACTTTTTAGCTCCATAGCCACAGTTTCTCTTTTCTCTTCAAGGAATATAGTTTATTTCGTCATATATATATATATATGTATGTATGTATCAAATTCCAGCTTAATAATTCTGTTAGTTCTTGTGTAGGTAAAATCATTGGCCTCAGTTGGAATTGGCAAACACAAATACAGCTTCCAACGTCTGCAAGTTCCGGCCATCCCAACCCATTTCTGTGATTGTGAGGAGCATTCGGTTGCTTTTGTTCCAACCAGTAAAAAGCAATCTTGTGAGTTGGAGAATGCAAGTGATGGAATTAATGAGCAAGAGCTCAATATTATGAACTCAGTGATGAACAGGATCTTTGAAAAGGCGAACCCATCTAATCAAGCAACTGGGAAGTCTGAATCGGTGAATGGAAATGGTGCTTCCGTGAACTCCCATGATGAATTGGATGCTGTTGAAAATGATGAGGAAGATCATCTAACAGATGAAGATAATCTGATAATCAATGTGGCCACTGGGAAAAGTGACAGCATGGATTTATCAGCGGAAATGAGAACCATGATGGCCAATCGGGTATCATCCATTTTTTGTTCTATTTCCTTTTTATCTTTTTCTATATAGTTCGAGATTGATATTTGATATTTTTGTCTTATATTTGTTGGACTCTCAGGAACCAGCTGCTAACAGGCTGATTACTTCTGGTGGGAAGCCAAAGATTGTGCAAAATGGCCGGGAAAAGAAGAGCATGCTACTCAGTAAGAAGAGGAAGTCACCTCACTTGGAAGAGAACGACGCTAGTGGTAATGTGATCCCTGAAGCATCAAGCAATTCTCATATCCATTTGGATACCAAAGAAGACAGCAAAACAGAAATAAAATCAGGTACAAAGCAACCAGGAAGCAATTCTTTACGATCACTCAAGTCCACATGGAAAGATCTTATTGGTCAGAAGGGCAAGATTCCATTCAGTATTTCTGACATCATCGCAAGCGTTCCTCAAGCAAAAGACGAAAAACCTAAGGGAGATGATGCTCCAAAGAAGACCAAGAAGAAAAAGACAGGAAGTGATAAAAAAGAGCTAGCGTCTTCTGTACCTGAAACTACATCGCATGTAAACAAAGAGGCTATACCAGAATTAGTTCCGTACATTCTTGCAAATGATCCTGAGCAAAAAGAAGGGGAACCTAGCGCCAATGATCTTGACGTGCCCTTGACAACAATTGCAGACCAATTTATGATATCAGATGTTTGTAAGGAAAAAGAGGATGAACCTACAGCTGATGATGATATTGATGTCGACAATATCGACAACCTGGAACCTACAGCTGATGATGATATTGAAGTCGAAAATATCGAAAACCTGGAACCTACAGCTGATGATGATATTGATGTCAAAAATATCGAAAACCTGGAACCTACAGCTGAGGATGATATTGATGTTGAAAATATCGAAAACCTGGAACCTACAGCTGATGATGATATTGATGTCGAAAATATCGACAACCTGGAACCTGCAGATAAGAACCAATCTGGTAAATGTAAATCAGCTGCAAAACATGATGAAGATTTGATTCGAACAGCTAGAGGGGAGGCATGGCGACATAAATCCTCATGGACACAACTGATGAGCAATACAGGTCATACGTCTTTTAGCATTTCCCAGATCGTACCCAGTTTAAGCTTTGAAAAACAGACGGATGAATTCGATCTGCAACCAGCAAACAAGAATCTCGAGACTTGTGCTGCTGAAACGGCTAACGATCATAGCCCAGTTGGTGTGGTTACTGTGAAGAAGAGTTCAGAGCGAAAGAGAAATTTGTCGCTTGGTGACTCATGCCCGTTCATGAGGACGGAAGCATCCTTGAAACAGTGGAAGAAGGCAAAAGCATCACTCACCACTTCACTCAACAAAAAGAAAAGACCGCTTAAAGAATCTGCCTAAACGCTGATTATGGGGATGTTTGTTTCCCTCTTAACAGTTCCATTAAGAGGTAGGCTCTGAATAGCTAAGAGGTAAATCTTGTTTGGTGAAAAAAGGTTTGTCTTTTAAGCGCCCTGATTGTGTGTCAATTAGGCTGTAGCAGTTTTGTTTAGTGACTTGGTAAAAACTTGTTTGCTTATGGTTTTATTCATATTATATGATCAATTACTTGCGTTTAGATGTTAATCTTTTTGCATTTGTTAAACCTCAAAACTTATATTATGTGTGGGAAGCAAGATTATATGATTAAGTTATTGGCAAATTGCATGAAAATGTGGTATACCTCTAATCTGTGTAAAAACACTTTGGAAAACTTTGTTTTGGCAAAGTACATTTATTTCTAAATGCCAACTACTTAACAAGAGAATCCATTCCATTATTTTCTAAAAACGCAATATATATAGAGGTGGGTTCATACGAGAAGCATATCAATTTAAGAGAACGTGATGATAGATCTCAGGCACACATCTTCGGTTATGGTGAACGTGATCACGGAGGATTGACGCGATTCATGAGAGGANGATTATTAAAGGGGGGGACCGGTCAAAGCCGCATTTATTANTCTCTTTAAAAAGTTATGTTTCTCGCATAAACCTTTCTCTCTCTCTCTCTCTCTATATATATATATATATATATATAATTCTAGAAAAGGGTTCAATATCATTAATTTTGTTGTAGGGTAAGCGTATCATCGTTAAAATAATGTATTTTACACCTAACAATCTATCTTTTTGAATTCAAGATTTATAAATCTTTTTGTTCAAGATTTATAATTTCTTTTTTCTTTTGACAACAGTCTTCAACTCTTTTCCTTTAACTTCATATTATTCTCTTAAACTTTGCTCTTCAACAAATATTCTTCTTTGACCAAAATAACAATCAACACAAGTAGTAATCTTATGAAATAGCTCAAAAACTTCAAAGAGTCTCGTTATCTTCTCTTTCAGAAATAGCACTTTGTCTTTTCAGATTTTCTTTTATAATTATATTAAAATCAAGTTTCTTAATGTTGGAAACCAAACAACCAACTGAGTCAACATGCCAAGTAGAAATGATAATTGTACTCATGAAAATCAATTTTGTTAAAATTTGTGAAGTATATTCATCAAGTTATTCATTCTGTCTCTCCAATCACATCATACCAATATCCCTGGGCTGGGATTTCATGGTTTTTTTTGAACGGCAGATAACTCACGCACACGTCCCGACACCAAGTCGACGAGGTATCCGGGATCCATACGGGCACCTGACTAATCCTCGGCGACCATGGACCGACCCGAAAGCCAGGGTATCGCCACATGCTCACCCCATGAATCAAACCAGGAATTTCATTGTTTAGTTTCAAGTCATGCACTCGACATGGAGCTTGTTTGTTTTGGTTTACATATTGTGTTTGCCGTACAATATTTATGTATGTGGTTTACTCGCTTGCATGAAATTTCGACAAATAGAAGCATGAAATCAAACAATGAAGTTGATGAAACTAACAAAAATATGGACAGTGAAATTCATTTATTTAAGATTGGGTGTTGCATGTAAATTAAAGACATTCATTGAACCTGTAATACATGTTGAACAGGTGTATCTATAATATTGTCTGCTAATTCTTTCCCCTTGGTCTCAAATGGAAGCAGCACAACACTTATTCCTGATAGAAGTATTGTAACCTCAAACAGAATTACTGGAAGTGTTTGGTGGCAGCCACTACCCATCCCAACTGCTATCAGAGGGCATACCATACCTCCAATTCTGCCTATTGCTGTTGCTATTCCAACTCCTCTTGTTCTTAAGTTTGTTGGATACACCTATAGATCCCCACAAAGTGTAAACAAAACCAAAAAAGCAATTTATGATATTCAATAATATACTTCCTCCATCCCAAAATAAATGTTGGTTTTAGAAAATGTGTACTTATTACACTCTTTGATTAACTAAAAGACACTTTTACCGTTAATAATAGAGAGAAATTATCTCCATATCATATTAAGGGTAAAATGGAGAAGTAGACAATTATTTTTTAAAGTGGACGTTTATTTTGGGAAAAACTGAATAGAAATGTGGACACTTATTTGGAGGGTATATCTAGTTCAATGGTCTCATATGGCGGTCTGATATGAGTATGGAGATCATCAGATCATGGTAATGATATTTCTTCCATGAAAATTGCAACATTGGATCAGAGATATAGTTACTACTGTGACAATACAGGAATATTGTGTGGACCCAAATAAATATTTGTTTCAATTTTGTAAAGATAACAATAGGAAAATATTGCAATTATCATGGGATATATCTCAAAATGGGAATTGTTGTGATTTTGATAGGATGAAGGGAACATAACAAAATACATACCTCTGGGGCGTAGATACAGACAACGATGAAACTTGCTGAAATGAACATACGAGCTCCAAATAGAAAGGTCGTAGTCATTATTGCGTTCTGATGGACAACCAGTGGTAGTAATAGAGCGAATCCTGCAACAATCATGATTTCCATGGAAATCTTACGACCCAATCTGTCCAATATCAGAGCTGCTATACCAAGCCCAGGAAGCTCTGCGAAATATACCCAATGATCAAATCAGACTTGGGTAACATAATGACCTTAAAAGGCATTACCACCTAAGGAATGGACCCAAATACCACCAAGTTAAATAAATACTTGATAGACATAGCAGGTAAAAAAACTTTTTTACAAGAAGAGAAAAACTAAGGTGTCGTTCGTTTTTTAAGAGCTTTGAAATCTAAAGTCTAATTTCACCTCTAAAAAGTAAGAGGTGGATGGTACACCTCTTAAAATTTCATAGGACGTTAACAGGTTTTCAGACTTTTCTTAAAAATAAAACAAAGTCTAAGGTAACCTCTTAGTTTACAGAATTAAGAAGTTTTAAGAGGTATTTTTAAAAAACAAACGGCCCTTAAATGAAGGAGAACTTCAATTTGTAGTACCTGCAAAGCTAGTGATGAATACATTTATATAGAGGCTAGGATCCTTGATATCTTCGGATTGCAAAGTGGGTTCTAGTTCACATTCACTTTGCCCAATGCTTAATTGTGAAGTCAACAGTATAATGCCATAATATGAAAATGTGTTGGCAAAGTACAAGAACCATAAGAGAAGCGTTGTTCTGATCAACTTTGGTGATAAAAGCATGAGTATGGATGAAGTGCTTCTTTGGGAAGAATCATTGGTTCTCATTGAGGAGAGTAGCCCGGTAGTTTCTGGCAACTGACCATCACTGGTGATATCCTTTATCTGATCAGAAACAAGTAGGCCTACAGGGAGTTCTTTTTGGTTCAGCACAGCTCCCTTTTCCAGAATATAGCGTGCCTCCGTTAATCTCCCTTGTGTACAAAGGTATCTTGGAGATTCTGGCACAAGACCATAAAACAGTAGTGCCACAAGTGATGGAACTGCAGATAGTCCAAGTAGCCACCTCCAACCATAGGTAGGCATGATCCACTACGATAAAATGAAATTAGAAATCAGGAAGAACACGAGGCTGTACAAATGAAGATGCTGAGCTTAAATATATGTAAAGACCTAGCCTAGCCCTAAACACGATAGAGTACAATTAGTTAATTGAAGGCCTTTTGGACATACCCAAGCAAGTGAAGCCTCCATAATGGTTCCAACGGTCCAGAAAACTGAAAAAACAACCATCCAAGCACCTCTATTCGGAGTGGGAACAAACTCTAGAAACCATGATGTAAACACATGCCCACAGCCTAGACCAACACCGACAAAGAAGCGAAGAATCAACAATGATATATAATTTGGTGCGAAAGCACTTAAAAACCCGGCTCCACATGTTATTATAGCTGCACCAAGGAATCCCTTCCTGAAAGGTAATGAAATGGGACCAAAAAGAGGTTGAGCTACAAAGATGATTAAAGGGTGTATGCTTGAACTTTTGAAGTCCCAGGAGAGAATATTTGATCTGGCCAAGAAGCAGTAGCAGATAGTATTGAGCATGTCAGGTTTATCTAGAAAATGTTGATATTGGTTTGAGAAGAATATTAATCTATTACACTCAAGGGTGTGAAAGGTAAAACCTTCTATACCTTCAGTGGCAAAGGCATTGTCAACTTGAGTAGGTTGTCCTGATAACTTAAAAAATACAACGCCTTTTGGGATTTTCTTTAGCATATTACCAAGTCTCAAAGGATGCTATTGCTGCAAGCGTGTAACCTCCATGCAACCTCCATTTATCCCATGGGCATCCATCTCAAATTATACATTATCTTACATTGTTAGGCATGTTGGATCTCATCTTTAGACAAGTTACGTAAAAAGTCGAAATACTTATTAGTAAATGCAAACTCCCTATTAGCGCACAAAAATATCTATGATTCCCCTGGGCCAAAGGAAATCAATCTCTTGATGGTTTAGAATAGCTCGAGATTGTTTTGATCTTTTTAATTTTAAATCCATATACACCAATATACGAAGCCTAGATTTAGTGTTCTTATTCAAGACAGAGACATAATTTTGGGCTTGTATGACTCATGGAAGGTTCTCAATATACAATCATTTCTCTGATATTTGTCTCAAATCCCTATAGGGATTCGTCCATCCTTGCAGTAAAACACCACTATGTGATGTGGTGGGCTGTTTATGAAATTAGCATCTATTGTTTTTATCATATCAAACTACATATAGTGTGATTTTCATAATACGGCAAAAGGTCATGGAAAAACATATATATATATATATATATATATATATATATATATACGAACCAAAAGTAAAAGAAACCTACTTTCTCCCGTAAGAATCTGACACGACACCCCATGAGTATGCCCCGATCAGCATTCCGGCAAAAGCCACAGTTGATATCAAACTCTCTTCACTTGAAGAGAGTCCCCACTCAGGTTGAATGGCTGGCCCTACAAAAGACAGAAGCATCATCTCCATTGCTTCTGCTACCCAACCGAGTCCAGCATACGCAAGGACAATAACTTGGAAGTTCCCAAACCCAATTGTAGAAAGTGCTTCATCCAATGTATATGCAAATCCTTGATCTCCCATCTGCCAATTAAATTTTAAGAGAATAACAAAAATAAGGAAAACATTCTGCAGATTTCTAGTAATTGAGAAGCAAGTGCAGCAAAACATATTTCTAACAACCTTCACAGATAAATGCCTGTACTTTCTTAAATCTACACTACCTCAGTTCTACCAAAATAGGCTGTATTAATTAATGCCAAACCTAATACATGTGCAAATGAAAATCAAATATGGATTCATATCAAATTTAACGAATTTATTCTATTCTGTGTTCCAAGTTCTATGCAATCGGAATTTCTCAAATATTACCATCAATATTTGAATCTCATTTTCACATAAGAATCAGTTTCAGGGCATGAGTTACTTGAAAAAGGGATTTTTCAAGCTACCTGCAGGTTAATTTAGTAGTCTGTGAGAACAAGTAGCATGTGTCCAAACATTATAATTAACTAGGAGGTGCATAGCTCCCTTCTCTCACTCTCCCTTTCTCCACTGCACAGAAAACCACATGATTACATAGTACATACCTACAAGAGGTTTTTTTTTTCTTTTTTTTATCTGTATCTATATTTTTCAATTACAAACCTCAAAAACTTTTGGAACTATGTGAATGCACGTGAATAGGTAATTCTTATCCCAAGGATATAAATTTGTGAGTCGAAATCAATGTTGAATAGAGAAAAACACACCTTCCCCTTACCTCACCAAACAAATAGACTAGGATACAATTCCACAGCAGAGAACCTCAAGAAACTATGCAAAATTGAATGAGAAAAATCGGAATTCAAAACTTACACCTGCAGTTGACTGTATACCTCATCGAAACAAATACACACTAGTATGCAATTCCACAACAGAGAATCTCAGGAAAATAAGCAAAATAACGAGAATTTGAATCGAAATTGGAAACTGAAACCTGCAATTCACTGTATATATATACCTCATAGAAACGAATAGACTAGCATACAGTTCCAAGACAGAGAATCTCAATAAGTTATGCAAAATAACGAGAAATCAAAATACAAAAAAACGAAAAACTTTAAACCTTCAATTGATTGATTGATTGATTACCTTTGTGTAAGAAATCGTTCTCTTGACATAGAAAACTTGAAAGCAGAGAGGATCAGAGGAAAGTTTTGTTGATCATAAAGGAGCTCAGATTGAGATTGAGATTGAGATTGAGATTGAAATCCTCCTCCTCAACTAGTATCGTATCGTTGACGAAGCATTGAATCAAATTTGGGAAGACAACAAACAACAACGAGAGAGAAATTTGGGGATTAAAATATCAACGAGACAGATACTGGCTGGCTGGTAATGGATAAAATAACGACCTTTTGTACATGCGAAATTACCATTTTATCCTTATGTTTAAGGATGAAAGAAATATCCCTTCGTTTCCATTTTTAACGGAACTTTAAATTTGTACTACCAAGTAGTGGTGGGCCTATCTCCCGGTTACGGGCCGGTTATAACCGGTTACCGATCAAACCGGTTAAAAATAGTATACCGGCTTAACCGGTTAAGTCGTAACCGGTTACAGACCGGTTACGATTAAATGGGTTTTGGGGTATAACTAGTCAAGGTTAGTATTAACCAGTCAACCTTGACCGATTATAACCGGTTACATAACCGGGTAAGATCGGTTAAGCCTTATTTATTTTTTTAAATAAAATTAACGATTAATTCTATAAACTTAAAAAAAAAAACTTCGGGCCACTCTATTTACTTTAAAAATATGTTTTATTATACTATTAAACTAATTACATTAGTTATACTACCTCCGTCCTAAAATTATTGTCCAGTTTTGACTTTTGAAAGTCTTTCTTTCTCGACTTTGACCTTAAGTATTTTTGTTTGTGGTTTATAATACTAGATGCAAAATATACGAATGGATTGTGNGTATTATATAACACGAACAAAAATATTTAAGATCAAAGTCGAAAAAGAAAGACTTTCAAAAGTCAAAACTGGACAATAATTTTGGGACGGAGGGAGTATAAAATAATACATCACTTACATATAAAAAAAAACATCTATTTTTCAAAAAAATCGGTTACCGGTTATGCAGAGTCCGCCAAAAACCTTAACCCATGGTATCGACTAGGCCTTTAACCGGTTACCGGGCTGGCCGGTTATAACTGATCGGGTTTGGCTATCACTACTACCAAATATAACTGTTAATCCCATCGTTTAATTTGATACATATTCTGATCTTTTCTTTACTTCCACCTCAAAATCAGATTCACCTTAAGAGTCATTCAAACTGATTTGCTGAATTTGAAGAATTTTCAAATTCTGTATTTAAAAATTCTTGTACTTAATCAGATGAATTTGAAAAATTCCCCATTAAACTTTATATGATGTTTTATGATTTACATTCATTGTTTTCTGATATACAGGAAAGTTTAGATGACAAATTCATTTAAGAAGTAATTTGTACTCACTAACTCTTCATTTTTAGATTTTAGATTACTTAAAGTACTCTCAAGTTCAANAAGGGGGGGGGGGGGGTGAATACAAACACACAGATTTTTCACTTTTAAATTCACTTGTATTATAAACAAATACTAAATTTACAGATTGTTACGGAAATAGAAAAGTGATGATGACTAGACAACAGAGAAATTTACATCATAATTTCATCAGGTCTTAGGAGAGCTAGATCAACAATCTCCCCCTAAATGATGATGACTAGACAACAGATAAAGAAAAGTACACTGATAAAGATGTATATGTCTCATTTACTATTTTGATGGATCTTTTTCAGTACTATGATGAAGAAAAGTACACTGATAAATTTCATTAACTTGATAACTGAAGATTACAAAGTGAAATAAAATTACAAGTGTAAAAAGTGTATATTGAAAGATGTATATATAAAAGAACTAAGCTAAGGAGGTACAAATGGTATTTCTATGAATTCTTCTCCCAACTCTTGTCTTTCTTCCAATTCCTTCCTGATGATTTTATTGAACATGAAAGTTACGACATCCTTTGTAGTGCTGACAATGTAGGAGAGAAGATTATTTAGGTGCTAAATGGGTGCCTTACTGATCCCAGAGGCACGCTGAAAGCGAGTTTCACCATTACCATCTTCGAAGTAAATACCTCGTTCAGGTTCTAGGATGATGGTCCTTGGCTGCTTGGGAAAGCCATCATGGAGGGCAGTGTTTAGCATGGAGAGATTTACCTTCATCTTTCGAACAAGACTTCTTCAGCGGTGAATGATGTGGTATTTTCACTATATGAATTTACCCTTCAGTCTTAACCCTTTTTACACTTCTACTAAACCACCACAATATAGGCAAGTTTAACCCGATCACGAATAGTATAGTAACATCAAGTCCAGGTATCTGTTCTTAGGTTCTACAACCCTATTTTGTTGAGGAGTATAAGCGGTTGAAAAGTTATGTGAAATCCCTATAGAATCAAGAAAATTTTGTAAAGTTTCATTTTTAAATTTAGTGCTGTTATCACTTCTAACTTTATGTACAGGGAGTTGTAAAAGAACTTGTATACGTTTAATGAACTTTATTACCAACTCAGGAACCTCAACTTTTGTTCTCACAAAGTCTAGTCATGTGTATCTAGAGTATTCATCAACAATGACCAACATATACTTTTTGCCATTAATTGACTGAATTCTCATCCACAAAGATCCATGTGAATCATCTCTAAGGGGTGACGTACAAGAAGATTCTGCTTTTAGTCTATTGGAACTTCTTTTCATCTTTCCCATTTGACATGGTGGGCAAATCACATAATAACTCTCCAGGTATGCAATTTGTTATGGATTTGGTCCCTCACACTAATGACCGTCCAGTTCCTACTTTAAGTGTGAGGGAAAATTAGTCTTTTTAATTTTCTTGTTTTTTATCATTTTCTTAAATTTTCTTAAACAACGAGGACCAAAATTGAAAACTCAAACTCATCAACAAACCCAACTCCAGATCTATAAACCTAGATTTAGAACTATTGGCATTCACATTCCTAGCGAAGAAAGACTGATGTCTTGAATGGGAAGGAAAACAGGGATGAAACAACAGCGACCATATCTTCGAACCGTTGAACCCTTTGTCAAATTCGTTGAGACGAAACCTAAAACCTAAAACCCAGGAATAAATTCGATGGAACCTAAAACCTGAAACCCAGGAGCAAATTCGTACCTGAGATGAAGTTGGAGATGCATCGAGTTTCCACAGGGGATAGAGAGAATCATATTGATGCTTCCAAACCAATAACAAAAGAGCTGGAAAGATAGAGAGAAGAAGTCATTCAATGGAACTTTAACCAGATCTGAGATCTGGCTTGCGACAGAGGGAGAGGGGAACACGCTGTAGGGGGAGGGGAACACGTCGGAGGAGATAGGGGGTTCAACGATGCTTCATCCCCATGGTTGGATCCCTGAAACTCGATGCATCTCCACCTTCATCCGTGTTCTTTGTCCCTGTGGTTTAATCTCTGCAACTCCATCCATCAGTCATCAACAAAGGAATCTGCATCATCAGCCGATGAAGGAATCTGCAACCCCTTTTCTTTTAACGTTTTGGATTTTGCATCATCAGATCGTTTCGTTTTTATGAGTTATGACTTGTTGTTTTGGATTTAGATTTTAGGATTTTCTATAATGTTTTTGATTAACGAATGTGGAGCATGAGGAACCATGGTTTTCTTTAATGTTTTGGATTTTGACAAACCCATTTAGGCATGTATTTATCATGGTTTTGGATTTGATTTAGAGATACCCTTTCATTGTTCTTGACCTTTAAAGGGAAGACGATGAAGGTTAAAAAAAATCAATTAAAAACTGTAAGTTTTGCCATACCATAGGAACCAAATATGAAATTTACTATTAAGTTATATTCTGTAATCAATTAAGATTTGTATCTCTATATCATTTAGATGATACATTTACCTATAATCATAATTTGTGCATACCGTGACCAACCTAGGATTATCCAAAATTACCAGGGATTAGTCGGGTTTTGGCCCGGACACCCTTCAAAAAAAAACTTAGGATTATCCATGAGGGTTTGATTTTCGAATTGGACTGTTTTCGTGAGAACGTAAACAAGATTTAACTTTCACAGCAACATACTGTGAAGTTAAACCTTCACAGTGATCAGAATCCATATTTTTGTACAAACAAGAGTATAAAAGGAAACAGTTTTTCTGGCAAGTAATTGATGTGAAATATGTTTTCTAATAACAAAATTTCCTGTATTGATTTCAGTAACAAAATGTGATATGATTCTAGAGTTGTCTAGTCTCTTGTTATCGACATAAGAGTCATGAACAAGGGTAACCTAGTTAATCTTAGCCTTGGGTCGTCTTGGCTTTAACACAAACCATAGAACAAACAACACAACCGAGAATGCTGGAATGGTGGTTAGGTCCAACTCAACCTTCACTTTTCTTTGCTTCGTGCAGTGAATCTGGTGCAGGCTGCTTACCGTAACATTCACATAATCTACGAACCTGCATAATAACATCATCATACGCATTTATTTAATCCCGGTTTCCAAGCTAAACTTCAAATTTAAAAATTATTTTCTTAAATGACTAACTCTTTGGAAGCATCTTCCAGATTATTTAAAAGCCTCAATGTATCCACATAGCGTAGCTCTCCAGCAACTGTCGAGATCTAAAGGATAAAATATAGTTAGATATCAATTAACAAGAATTTTAAAAACTAAACAGCAAACAAGCGTGTTGCAGTTATAGACAGCTTACTCTTTTCCAACGGCTAACAACGTAGTTATATTTGTCCACCAACTCCCGCTCATGAGCCTGGAAGACCTTAAAACTTTGTTCAGCTGTCATCTGTTAAGTAGCACAAAACACACTTCTTTTGCCACCAAATGATGTTTTAGATAACAAGCAAAATGATCGGATGGGGTTGCTTTTGCCATGCCATTAACTCGATTACAACTTCTATATGAGTATGGACAAAAGAAACTACACAACACTTACTGCCTCTTATTGATGCTTACCAGGACAGAGATAATGGTGTTTACAAACAAACTTATTTTGATGACCAAGAATCTTAAATAACCAAGGGTGCTAACTCTAAACATGTAACACCCCCAGAACCCGTAGCAAAATATCGTTCACTTTGTCCCCCCGAAGGGTTTCCACCTCATGGTTTTGTTCCTGGCCTGGATCCAAGCCCATCTAAAAGGCCTCTGGCAAGATGAGGTATCTACACCCCTTATAAAAAATGCTTAGTTCTCCTCACCAGCCGATGTGGGATCTCACAATCCACCCCCCTTGGGAGCTCAGCGTCCTCGCTGACACACCGATCCGGGTCTGGCTCTGATACCATCTGTAACGCCCCCAAAACCCGTAGCAAGATATTGTCCGCTTTGGCCCCCCGAAGGGTTTCCGCCTCACGGTTTTGTTCCTGGCATGGACCCAAGTCCATCCAAAAGGCCTCTTGCAAGGTAAGGTATCCACACCCCTTATAGGAATGCTTAGTTCTCCTCACCAACCAATGTGGGATATCACAAAACATTTGCCCAATTAAGGGCCGTTTATTTTTTAAAAGTTACCTCTTAAGTCTGAAAATTAAGAGGTTTGTAGACTTAACACTTTGGCCAGAAAACCTCTTACCGTCCTTTGAAATTTTAAGAGGTGCACCATCCACTTATTTTTTAGACGTGAATTTAGACTTCAGACTTTAGACCTCTTAAAAAACAACGACACCTTAGTGTTGGTAAACGGCACCTTAATTTCATGAAAGGAGTGATCCTTTTTCAGGTCAACATGAATTACTTTTGGTTGTACTTTTTGGGACCAAGCCACCGAATGAAGTTGATTTTATGCTTACTGGTCATTCATTAGTTTATGTATATAGAAATTGACCAAACTGGCCTCATAGTTACCATACAGAAAAGGCACAAATGCCTTTTACCGTGCAAATGATTGTCAGCATAGCACTATACCTATTAGGGTGCGTTTGAGTACTAAATTTACACCACCCATCTACCTCAGTCCACGTGTGTTGACATTATTGTGCAGGAAAAACCTTTTGATTTCAATTGCTCTATCACTGTGCAACTATCAAGAGAAAGGAAGGAATAGGATACATGTACGTTCCATGAGCAAACGGTGAATTGCTGAGTTCACATTCTGTATAGACTCCTCAAGAGTTGTTAGCATATAGCTCCGAGCAATAGTATCCAACTGAAACTGTGAGATATGCCACCCTTGAGAGGTGACTGACAATGGGTTGCATCCAACTGACCAAGCCCAGTCCTGCCATGTAGCAAAAGTCACTTTGACAGAAATAATAACATATCCGAGTTTCATTATTTGATATCAATTACAAAATAACTAATCTCATAAGACAAAACAAAAATGCAACATTTCCAGTGTTAGGCTGTCCCATTACAAAAGCAGAGTTCCTTTTTAGCGTGACTGCAATCTAAATTTACTTGTTTGCCTATTGGCATTTATCAAAATAAATAGGTGGTATAAAATTTGGTCTACAAGTTCCCTCAAATTTATCTTAAGGTGCATATTACGTATTTAATTAATGACTGGAACACCCTCATTGAACTAAGTCCAAATCAAAAGATGCATTGTGTTTGGACAGAGAGAGTTTGTATTTTTTAAATGGTAAAAAATTGCCTCACCCTCTATTCCAAAACTCTTGAGCAATGTCTTGAAACATTTATGTTTATCTATAAATCAAGGACACGAGTTCATTTGATCAAGCATTCTACATCAATATAGTGAAATACTAAAATACAAATTCATGTTCTAAATAGTGAACTATCCCCCATTTACACTGGTTGATAAATAAGATATATGAGTAGCAAAGGAAAGTGCAGTGCCTTCAGATGTTCTTAGAAAAAAAAACTTCTCGTAAAATATTTGACTAGCACGCTTAACACTTATTCAACAGCGTTGACATATTGACCTGTGGAAATTGATTGCAAAACTTAACTAGCTCGAAAATTCAAGATATAGAGTACCTCAATTGCAGATTCATGAGCTTGACTGTAAACAAGATGAAGGGGAAGCAACCCAGCAAGATGTTCAGATACAGCAGCCAATGCAGCTTTTATAGGCCTCCTGATGTAGCACAGAAAGGTTAAAGATGTTAAAACCTGGATAGATATTGTAATGCAGATGTATGTAATGTTTAATAGAGAAAATCTAAATTAGTCTGTCAACATTCTCTCAGAGCAGACATGCTAATAACTCAACATTGAGAAGATGTAAAGACAGATAACAGTAACCTTGAGAAACAAAAACAATGGTTCGCAACTGTGATTGTGTTCAAGATGATAATCTTTTTCAGTATAACACAGACTAATCCCAAAGAAAAATTAAGAACAAGTGATGATAAGAAGAGGTAAGTGGTGCAAATTTCCAATAGTTAGCAATCTAATGCTAGGAAAGGCTTATTATCAAATGCAAAGAATTCCACCTCAAGTTCCACAGCAGAGACTGCCCATTGCACTGTAGATGGCTTTCCCACGATGATGAATCAGATTGGACCACGATAACCATATCAGAAAGCGCCTTTGCCTGATAATGTTTGTCCACTAACAGTGGTTCACCATGAATAAACCAGAAGATTGGAACTTCTAATGTGGACCTACTATGAGCATGCATTCCTGCAATTACAAAGAAGACAATTACTTTTTCATGGCAAGTAGCTGTGTGCATTTACATGCTGCTAGTTTAGAAATTCCATCAACTTCAATAAAACAATGGTGTTTGTTGTATACGAACAAAAGATAATATTGGCTACTATAACATCTACATTGACAACTCATGTAAAATTTCTCTAATTTTCCAATGTCCTAGAAACAACAAATAAAGTAGAGAATAGAGCATAGAGTATGGAGAAAAGAAAAGAATATAAAAGGAACTTCATTTTGCCAACGACAATATACAACAAGAACCTTTAAGAGAACCATGATCACCCAATCTCTGCAACTGATGCTGGAGAATAGAAGAATCAAGATATGAACGAACATTTCTCCTAAATGTTCCATTCACAAGCAACATAGGTACAGCAGCAGCTCTCCGAGCTACAGAAAAGGCCATTGCCAAGGCAGGATCCTCTGAAAGTGGTAACCTGGAAATCAACATACAGACAGATAGCCAGCAGTTAAGAAACTGCAATAACCTAAAGACGGGATCATTAAAGACTAAAAGTTTTCAAGTACATTAGATTGTATATTTATATTGCCATGTACACATACATTATCAACATCATATCCACCTAATGTCAAAAGATAATAACTTTACATTAACTAAGGTGAACATACATGTGTTGACTGAACATAGGCTTCTGAGAAGGTAACAGTAAAGAGGAAAGCCCATCAATGATCGCATTGATATCCACAGGCAAATAGTTGATATGCCTGACTTTCTGCATTTCAGAAACAGGAATTAATTCTAATACAGTTGTCTGAATATGTTTTCATCTTATGAACATATATTTTACCTCCTGTGTGATGAAAAATAGCTGGAAAGATATTTTCTCATAATGATGGAACGCCCCATCAGCAATAGAAGGTGATATAATGTGCCTCATAGAGCCCCATAATGTGGCGCCCATATGTGCAAGGAAAGTATCACGTGCAACAGTGTAGTTGTGGAATTCCTGAAAGAGAATTGTTAATTCATTGTACATTGTATATATATAATAATTTATCAATTCCATGTCTCAAAGCATACCTCATAAGTATTATCACTGAACAAATTCCAGCTCTCCATCCGTTTTAAAGCATCTATAGCCTTTTGTTTATGGCTTTCAACAGATTCGTCATTTTGAAAAGACTGGAGTTCCGCTTTTAAGTCTCCCATTCTCTCATCAAGCTCTGGAATAAAATTTTATCATAAAAGGATTCCAACTTGTTGAAAGTACCAACAATAAACTGGATAATAAATTGGTGGAAAGAATAATCCCAACAAGATAAAGCTCCAAGCAGACTCAAACTTCATAACTGTAGCACTGCATATAGCATTAAAAGCATACATGAAGTTCATTGCAAATTACCTTCACAAAGAGCAAGCTTCACCCTTCTTCCCCAACAATGTTTGAAAGCAAATAGCTCATATATATCTATCTCTGCTAAAAGAATATCTATGGCTTGATGATCTTTCTGGCAAATTGAAGTACAGCATATGTTAGGCAGATGATAATCATGACAGATACCTTGTTCCACTAAGATAGAAAGAATTCAATCGAGAATCATAAACTTCTTGTCACAGCTCTTATTATATATATAAAGCTATTGATACAGAAGAATCTATAATCAACTAGTCTCAGTAACATAGAAGACAACAAGAGATTTTAACGCAATATATCCGTCTAATTCTCATGATAAGGAAAGAACTACCTGTTTTGTTCTCATCTTTTACTTTTAACTCTCCTTCCATAAAAATTGCAATTATTGATTTTTCTGAAGGATGATATAAGAGTGGGCTTGGTCAAATGTCTAGAATACCCTTCCATCATAACATATTTGAGAGTGTCTTACATAACTTCTAGAATTCAAATGAAAGTATAACTTATGGGCCAAAATTGATACAACACTGGTATCTATAATGATGCTTTTGGAAGGTATAATCTATGAAAGTATAACTTATGGGCCAAAATTAATACAACACTGGTATCTATAAAAAGAGAACAGTTTTATGTTCCGTTTTTTGGCCAAACAACATTTAAGGTTAGGTTCGAGGTTTCTCAAAAGTTTATAGTTAACAAACCACAAACACCCCTAGGCCTTATTCATACAATTGGTCTATCTTAACAGATAAAGTAGGCTGAACTTGCCGCATTTTATCCTATACAACTTAATAATGATGGATATATTGCCATTTATTTCCTTGTCAACCCACAAGGATTTAATTTTTGGAGTAATGATGATTTTATTAAGTTGAAAGGAGTTGATGAACTTACATGAAAGATGGTTGAAAAAAATATACATACATCCAATGGATGCTTGTTGGTGAAGTTCACATTAATTAACTTTGTCAATGATAAGTTGGGCAAATGGATGGCAGAAAATTAGTCCAGTTTCATATAGCAACAAGCAAATAATTAAGCATTCCACAATATCGACCATGAAGACATCATGCAATGCTTTAAGGGATAACGTCTTGAAGAATGATTTTATGATTGCAAAATAAAGAGTGAGATTAACGCACAAGACCTCTTAGCCAAATAAGAAACATTCTTGAAATCGCTTGCTTAGTCAAATAGATGTTATGAGGTAAGACATCAACTTTTCTGATATTTCGACAAAGTTTAGCTTTAGAATTTAGCATGTTTAACTTATTAGTGATGATTAAAATAACTAGTGACCCACCCTACGGTAATTCAGCATCCACCATATATCCTACCATTATGGACCATCATTGAGGCTCTCTAGAGGCAGATATTATACCACTCTTTATTACAAAGACATTTTAGGCTGTAGCCACCAAAGTAACCCCCTTCCACACTTTTTTGGCTGCTGGCAGAGCATCTCATAACTTCAGTTCCCTCGATCCTATTAAAACATAACCATGCATCTCTTTTTCACATTTGGCATGCATCAAACCTTGGATCTCATCTACAAGCTAACGTCTCAACTAGAAACCTCGTATACAATTTGGTATTTGTGAAAATGATTTACCCAGCATTCCAGCAAACGGATTCTATCGAACATGAAGTGTCACCTGAGAAGAATACTAAGATCCGGCCACAAGGTGTAAAATGTAGAAGGTTTCCGTTGTATGTGAACCACGTAAAATCTCTCGTGTTCTTTTCTTGCTTTCGGTTTTATTGCTTGGCGTGATT
>LUCG01181713.1:0-24240 GCA_001633085.1 Carthamus tinctorius | reverse complement strand
CATGTGTAAGTGGTTGTCGGGTTTGAAATTGAACAACATCAGACACCAACTCTCTCAATTTCTCCTCAAAATAGAGAGAATTGCATTTATCTACTTTTACACTAAAATGAATTCCCAGACAATTCAATTTCTTCGTCCAAAATGATACCAATTCTCCCAAACAAAAAGATTCACATCCATTTCCATTTTTCTGCTTCCAAATCTCCGTACCAAACAACCCCTAAATTCCCTTACATTTATTTAGGATCTAGGAATGTTGTCTCTAATCGGAACAATTTCTAACTTAGGCCCCATTTACCAAACACTTAATCGGATAAATGCTTATCAAGTCAAATTATCTTACAATGCACATGACACATACTAAGAATCTTATCCAGTAAGAGCGAAAACAAGGATCGAGAGTCTTATGCGGTAATGATGGTCGTCTTCTCTTATGTAGTTAGCGATTACTGGGTACATTTTTGCATACGATACCGTTTTTGTGAACTAAAATCTTACCCGATAAGTAAAAAAATAGCATTGAATTTTACCAATAAACAATTATCCGGGTGAACGTTCGGTAAACTTACTCCATTTAGGCTATGTTTGGCAAACTAGCTGTTGATTGATAAGCTTGTTAGTAGCTGATAAGCTAGCTTATTAACAAATTATGTTTGGCAAAAACTAGCTTATGAGTATGTAAAATAACCAAAAAGGATATCCTTAAATTTAAAAATTAATATTAATAAGGGTATAATTGAAAAAAGCTATAAAAAACTCCTCAAAAGCTACTTAAAATAGCGTTAAACTAGCTTATAGTACTTGTTTAGAAGAACCAGCTTACAAGGCAACTTAAACACAAGCTAAAAAAACTATTTAAATGTTAAGGACTCAAAATCTTACATATGTGGGTCGCCTCCAACCCTGCAAGTTATCTTGGGATTCGCTCTGCGAAATCCTCGTATAAAACCATCCATCCTTGAAGATCTTTCCCCAAAAATGGCACTAGCACCTTATCACGCCACTACTACTTCCCTGCCTTCTTCTCCTACTCCCAACCGCTTCACATCGATAACAAAAACCGGATTCATTTCTTATCGAAACCCTTTTAATCCATACAAGCTCGATGCAATCCTCAGTTCCAGTCTTCTCTCCCTTTCTTCCAAAAGAAAACTACCAAGAAAAAGTTTGTTTAAAGGTCAGATTTAATTTAATTGATACCCATGTATGTATTTATCAGACCAATTTAATTTCTTCGTTTGTTATTTTGGGGTTCTTTCTTTTGCCACTTTGGGGCTAATTCTTGTTATTACTGTTAATAGGGTTCTCTAATGCTTGATAATTTTAATTGGGTTTGCATTTGTGTCAGTTTAAGATGATTTTCTTGACTATTTCTGATGAGGGTTCTTTCTTTTTCCAATTTGGGCCTAATTCTTGTTAATGGGGTTTTCTAATGCTTGATAATTTTCATTGGTTTTGCATTTTGTGTCAATTTTAGGATGATTTTCTTGACTATTTAATTGAGGTTGGACGACTCTATGTAATTGTATATTTAACATGGGAATTGTTATGGAAGGCTATTGAGTGGATTCAGATTAGTTTATGAATTTAATTTTGTGACTTGATGGGTTGATTCAATTTTGGGGTGAATTACTTCTGTAAAAGTGTAGTTGGGACTTGGTATCAAAACAACAATTGATATCTGAAAGAACTAAAGAACATGGTACCTAGAAAACATGAAGATTTTTGTGGGAAGTCTGCCAAATTAGATGCTATTTAAGCTAGAATAAAAGACAATGGTTTTGAATATTCATGATTTTCAAGAGATGTTTTCAGTTATGATGGTTGTTTTGATATAAATCAAATGGTACAAACTCAACCCCGTATATGATATATCCCACTCGAACTTAGGGGCGTTCGGTTTGTTGGATTTTGACGGGATAAGAAGGGAATGTAATGTCAATTCCGTTGACCAAAGTTGATTCTTGTGGTTGGTTTGCGGATTGAATTGATTGGATATTGCTGAATTCCGTGATTTAGGGATTTGACCATTCATAGGCATAAGTCATAGAATTTGAATTCCGTTCATTGGCAAATGTAACAGATTCCGTAATTTGGTTTTAACAAGACAAAAGTAACCTTTGCTTCCAATGTTCGTTTCTCTGGTAATTTATTATTATTTCATTCCAATTCCAAAACTACGTTCTGCCAACCAAACATGCAGATTCCAATTCTTTTGAGAGATTCCCTTCACATTCCTGCCAACCAAAACGTTGTCAAATTCCATTATGATTCCTTCAAACTCAAATTCTTTTGATGTATACCAATTCCACCAAACTCCATCACGCGAACCAAACGCCCCCTTAGGGTTTTTTCAGGTCCTAGGTTGGATCCTCATCTTACCCATAAACGAGTGCCTAATAAGTAAAACCAAGTACAAATGGAAGTTAATCACTTATTTGTTTGTATGAAAGTATAAATAGTCTTTCATCATGCGAATCCTTTGACAGAATGAAAGAATGAAGTTAATGCTTGACCAAATTTTTTAGGGTTTTCTACCGATTCTTAACTTTCAGAGGATGCTAATCTATAGGGGAAAGGCCATGATGCTAAAAACTTGCATCCTTTTGATAAGTATTATTTAAGGTTACAACTTCATTGCAGTGAGATCAGCGGTAGCTCCTGCTGAAACCACAGCTGAGTTCGATGAAATGGTTTCCGGGACTCAAAGAAAGTATTACATGCTAGGCGGGAAAGGCGGTGTTGGTAAAACGAGCTGTGCGGCTTCACTTGCTGTAAAATTTGCAAATAACGGTCATCCAACTCTTGTAGTTTCAACTGATCCTGCACATTCTTTAAGCGACTCTTTCGCTCAGGTAATTCATACATTATCCATAACCAATTTGTTCGATTAAAAAAAATCAATTTTCTCAAATTGTTTCCCGGTTTGAACGTTGCGTTTTTGTTTTCTAGGATTTGACTGGTGGGAGTCTTGTACCGGTGGATGGACCTATTTCTCCTCTCTTTGCCTTGGAGGTTTGAATATGATATAATCTGTTTCCCTGTTTGAAGTTTAATCTCTTTCTAAATCTTGCCTTTTAATTGACGATTTGATGTATGCTTATTTTAAATAACATTGGTGAACTTTTGGCAGATAAATCCCGAGAAAGCAAGGGAAGAATTCCGTGATGTAAGCAAGAAGAATGGTGGAACTGGAGTCAAAGATTTCATGGACGGCATGGGTCTTGGAATGATCGCTGAACAAGTAAAACAACAAATCTCGAGTTTATTTTTGGGTGTTTTTGGGGGATGTTGGCTTAGAGTCGGATTCTTGTAAGAATAGCAGTTATCGTGAGAGAGAAGGGTAAGAAGGGGTCTCCACCCTTGGATCAATGCTAATTGAAGATCAACTGAAAACACCCTTCTAAGCTAATTCATGGGTTATTTTGGGACTTAATCTGAACACTAATTAAAAGTGATCAAAGGTCCAAATCCCTTCTTACATTTCTCACCTTAACTCCTATTCTCACACGACCTTTGTCTGTTGGCTTATGCTTGTTTGTTTTAATGTTTTTCGTATCTTTTTTCTATTTTATGTTTGCATTCTTCATGATATATTTTTTCTAAATCTTCGATTAACGAAGTTAGGAGAGCTGAAGCTAGGGGAGCTATTGGACACACCTCCTCCTGGTTTAGACGAAGCTATTGCAATTTCCAAGGTAATACTTGTATAACCCTTTGTATATTTTAGTTTTTTTTTTCTATGTCTTGTTGATTGCATAAACCTTTTGGCAGGTTATTCAATTTCTTGAATCGCAAGAATATAACATGTTTACGCGTATAGTTTTTGATACCGCACCCACTGTAAGTGAGACAGTCTGTGTTTCTTTTCTCTCAAAAATTTATAAGTGCATTGAAACAATGGTTTCTTGAACATGGTAACATCTGCAAACAGGGCCATACACTACGACTTCTGTCATTGCCTGATTTCTTGGATGCATCAATCGGGAAGATATTGAAGGTAAAGTTCTTAACTCGGACTTGTCATGAATTGTTTGATTCAAGAATATAATTTTGATATTTTCATTTTATAATTTTGCATGTAACAGCTTAGGCAGAAAATATCGTCGGCAACTGCAGCCATCAAAAATGTATTTGGGCAAGAAGAAACTCGTCAAGATGCTGTAAGCTCGATGATTTAGCGAGCTCGTTATTGCACTGTATTTAATTAAAAATGATAACCAATAACTTTTTTTTTTTGCATATGTAGTCTGATAAATTGGAGAAACTAAGGGAGCGGATGATTAAAGTACGCGATCTTTTTCGTGACACCAACTCAACAGAATTCGTTATAGTGACGATCCCCACGGTAATACCGGTTACAAACTTTTAGAATCGTAAACGGTTTTTTATAATCTCGTATTCAAACCAAACTGACCAGCTCTTTAGAGTCCGATGTTATTTAATTTTAATGTCATTGTCACTTTTGTTATGATTTTTTTAAGGTAATGGCGATCAGTGAGTCATCAAGGTTGCGTGCTTCGCTTACTAAAGAAAATGTTCCTGTGAAAAGGCTTATCGTTAATCAAATTCTTCCCCAATCTGCTTCGGATTGCAAATTTTGTGCTATGAAAAGGAAGGTACAAATTCTCCCATTATTATATCATGTGAATTGTGATAAAGATACGTTATTAATGTGTTACGTAGTTATTTAATTAAATAGTAATTGTGTACATATTTCAGGACCAGACGCGTGCCATTGACATGATTCGGAATGATCCGGAACTGTCTAGTTTGATTCTGGTACAGGCACCTCTTGTTGATGTTGAAATCAGAGGTGTTCCAGCTCTTCAATTCTTAGGAGACATCATTTGGAAATGAAAATATCGAATCTCATCACCATGATAAGGTAAGTTCACACCGTCTTTTTCATGTTTTTTTCCTTGAAGTGTGATTTGCTCTATATGGGTATTTTGGTCATTTTACGTGTTAGGTCAAGTAGTTGCCTCGTATTTTCCTTATGCTTTTAATGCCCTTATTGTTGCATCTTTTTCTTTTATGTTGCTTATTGCGAGTACTTGTCACAACTCCTCTTCTTTCTTGTTCTTTCTGACTTGCAAAAAATGATTTCTTCGCATGCCGGGTTTTCAAGGAAACAACCTCATGACCTTCGCGTAATGGAAAGGCCTGAGTACATTTTACCCTCCCTAAGACTATACTCCGTGTGAGATTTTTTGGGTTCGTTTGATTTTTAAAAAATCAGTGAACATGTTTAACTTGATGGAGGATAGTGTTTTCTGTATTAATCTAATTAATCTTTATTTGGAATTTTGGATGTATATTTACCTTAAAATTAGGGTGTATGAGATAAATATTTAGGTTAAAATCAGGGTATATGAGATATAAGTATTTAGGTTAAGATAGGGTATATGTAATATATTTAAGTTAAATTAGTGTTTGCCATATAGACGAAGGATAGTGTGAGAATAGGAGTTAAGGTGAGACGTATAAGAAGTGATTTGGACCTTTGATCACTTTTAGTCTCATGCCCACCCATGAATCGCCCTTTAAAAGGGAATTGATTTAGTGCATCTCATTAGTGCGAAGGATTGTGTCATCTTCAATTAGGATCCATCCAAGGGTGGGAGATCCCTTAATCCTTACTGCCCTTCTCACCATAAATTTCATTCTTATGGGAACCTTTCATTGGTTAAGTTAATGAAATTGTTTCATATATTTGTGTTTTTATGTAAAAATGAAAATAGTTTCGTCATAATGAGAAATACATGAAACAATTTCATCAGAATGAGAAAAATACATGAAACAATTTCTTTCTTTTTACATAAAAACACAACTTTATGAAACGATTTCATCAAGAAAAGAATTATATGAAACAATTTCATGAATTAATTTTATCAACTTAACCAATGAAATCGGTGGTTTGCACGTTTGCAAAATTAGGGTGGTTTGGTTGGGTTCTGGTGAGAAGGGAAGTGAAGGTGAGTGTAAGTAGGGTCCAAAACCCTTGTATCAATCCTAATCGAAGACTAACACTAATGAGATGCACCAGATCAATTCCCATGAGAAGCACAATTCATGGGTGGCTTTGAGAATAAAAGTGATCAAGGATCCAAATCCCTTCTTACGTTTCTCGCCTTAACCCTTTTTTACCCTTTGCCTCTATATATATGGGTAAAACTTAGGGCTGGTTTGGTTTGTAGGATTTGGAACTGGATTCCATTTTAATCCCGCATTTGGCTTAAAGGAAAGCTGGTATTTCACGAGAGTTCATAGGATTTGTTTGTAATAAAATACGTTGAAAACATTTCTTCTGTAACAATCAATTAAGAAAAGATGGTCTAATTATTTCTATAGTTATTTTATAATTTAATTTTTATTAGTTATCCATAAAGAATTGAATTCAATTCCATTCGAAACCCTATAATCTGAACATGCCAAATATTTCAAATCCTTGCAATTCCAAATCCTTCCATGAAATCCAAACCTTTGAAAAACATTCCGTCAAACCATACGCCCCTTTAAGGGTTTATCAGATATATCTAAAGTAAGAATTAGGGCACTTGAGATGTATTTAGGTTAAAACTAGGGTTTATGAGCTATAACCAAGTCAGGGTTTTTTCAGTTCTTATTGGTTTTGTTTCAAAGCTACTATTATTTTCATTTGATTTCCTTTATAATCTCAGGTCGACACAAGTAGTTCCATGCACCCGTCTTATTGCTTCAGGGCTAACGAGAAGTCGTTGCAAATAATTGCTACGAGATATTTTCGCAACTGGCTGAGTCCATGAATTTTCAGCACATTTTTGGTTAGAAGGTGAGAAGACATATATACACACACATGGAGGAAGTGGTTCAAGTTGAACAACAATAGTGTCTTTTCAAGTGTTGAAGAAACTACAATGATGGTCAATTCTAGAGTTTGTTGTATATTCAGATCGAGATTTACTCTACAAAGACGCCTAGTGTACGTCTATTTAGGTTCTTTAATGTACAAATATTCTTGCTCCTTTATATTTGCCCGACTCAGCTTTGATATCGATTGGCTAGGGTCTAATGACACGTTAGCTTGATAGTTTTTTGGATCGTTGGACGGTTGAATGTTAGTTTAATAGCTTTTTCGTCGTTTTGAACACACTGATTGGTAGACTGTAAGTTAGAGATGGCTGAAAACCGGTTATAATTATTGGGCCTGGTAAGAAAAGTGTGCGTAACTTGAGGTATTACTCGCGGTTTAACTTTAACTGATCCTCCAGGTTTGGCCCATCTTTAGTTTTAATACTTTGTATGGATATTTAGGTATGTAACCTTAAATGAAATTTTAATTAAATCTATACGACTTTCTCATAAGTACACCAGCAAATAGGGAGCATCAGAAAAGTTGTTTAAAAAATTGTAATTGTTAGGGATTGATCAATTATAATTGATCCTTAACCAATCCCTTGTCAACTAGATTTAGGTTTTAACCGATTTTCTATCTGTAATGTACTATTTAGATTAAGGGGTTGTTTACTAAATGCTTACCCAGGTAAACGTTTACCAAGTCAAATGACCTTACCGTATTGATATGGCAAGGACCAAGAATCTTACCCGATTAGAGCTAAAGCAACCGTGAGTCTTAACCAACAAGTGATGGCGAAAACTCTTACCATGGTTAGCGTTTACCGTGAAAATTGTTGTATACGATACTGTTTTGGTGGACTAAAAGCTTACCCGGTGAATAAGTGATAGTGTTGAATTTTACGGGTAAGCGGTTGATAAAATATCCCTAAATAAGTTAAGAGTAGTTGAAAATGAAAAATGACTTTCTTATGCATGTTATAAGTGTGTTCATGTGTCCACAATTGTTGTGTTAAATGAAAAATGACTTTCTTATGCATGTTATAAGTGTCTTCATGTGTGCATAATTATCAATGAGCTAAAGATTAATTTGTTATGCGATATTGGTATTTCATACATATAGAATTGTTGGGAACATTTCGGTGAGGATGGAAACTATGGTGAGAAGGGTAAGAAAGAATTGCCACCTTTTGATGCATATCAGGATGAGATGCATCGAGATGAGCTAGATCAATCTCCAATTCTCTATAACAAACACAATTAATAGGTGAGTATGGCACTAAAAATAATCAATGTTCCAGATCTCTTCTTAGCTTCAATTCTTCTCATACAATCTTTTTGTCTACAATCATTTTTATTCAAGGTTAACTCTCTAAACATACATATTCAAATGTACCGACATTTTTGTAAATCAACTATAATCAGAGTTGCAAATCGAATGCATCTCACATAGTCACATTCCTATATCCAGTAACGCCTCTTATTCCTAAACGAAGTAAAACGGAAGTTTGTTATTCTTTTTTTAAAAATTTTGCTAACTAAACATGCCACTGATTAACTTTATGATTAACGAATTTTTATTTTTAGAGTAAATTACATTTTTGATTCTTATGATTGTCACTCGCTACCAAATTTACTCCCTCTTATAAACTAATTAAAATTTAGTTACTATGGTTTGCCTTTTATTTTAGGTTTAGTGCTTTTTACTAACTCCAGTTAAAAGTGTGGTTAATCTTTTTTTCTTTTTTTGTTTTTTGTTTTTGTCTTTTTTGTTTCTTATTAGATCATATGTAATTTACAGTTTTAGTCCATTTGGTTTGTTTTTTTCCTTTTTTGTTTTTCCTACAATTTTTTTTCATTTTATACTCTTTATTAGATAAGTTAATCAATGATATTTTTAATTAAAAATCTGTACTTTGTTTTGTAAATTATATCTTCAAAAAACTTTTGTCGGTATCTTTAAAATGAGTTCATTATTAAATAATTTAATTTTTGTGCCTATATATATGTAGGGTCAATTCAAGGAAAAACTTCAAATAAACTGAAAACCGAAGAACACCATCGTAGCTCTCTATATGGACCGTATGCACTTGCGTATACGGATAATTTGTAATGTGCACACATGGATATGCTCAAATGCATTATGCACCTGTACATAAAAATCGAAAAACAATTCAGTGAGATCTAAGAAGATGCATCTTTTGTATTAATAGACATGAATAAATTTCTAATTTCATATCATATTATTAAAAAAATGATACATTTTTTGAACCAAACTTAAAATAAAAAATATGTTTTGGATTAGCATAAATGGATTTGCATAGATACATGTATATAGACAAAAATTTAAGTTATTCAATAGTGAGCTCTTTCTAGATAAAGCCATAAAAGTTTTTTGAAGATGTAACTTATAATATAAACTATATATTTTTAATTAAAAATAACATTAATTAATTTATATAATAAGGAATGTAAGATAAAAAAATTTGTAGAAAAGACAAAAATGAAAAAAACAAAACAACTCAGATGGCTAAAATTGTTATTTACATATGATCTAGTAAGAAAAAAAAATAGAAAAATAAATAAATTAGACCACACTTTTAACTAGAGTTAATCAAAAGAACCAAATTTGAAATAAAATGCAAACCATAATGACTAAAATTGTAATTAGTTTACATGAGGGATCAAACTTGATAATAAGTGGCAATCATAAGAACCAAAAATGTAATTTACTCTTATTTTTATTTTAAAGTAAATTATTTTGATTTACTATCAAGTTTGCTCCTTATATCAAACTAATTACAATTTTGGTTCTTATGGTTGCCACTTATTATCAAGTTTTGTTCCCCATATATTGTGAACTTGTGAACATCATCTTAGCCGTCCAAATATTAGATTGACGGTTTAGATTATCATTTGGTAACCATAGAGGGATTTTCTTTTGTGAACCAAGTATGGTGTGAACTTTGTGAGCCATGGATGACCAATCAGATTTTTCCATACAACTATCCAAATTAAATAAATAAAAAGGAAAAATCATGAGCGGTTACCAAATGATAATCTAAACCGTCAATCTAAATTTGGATGGCTAAGATGATGTTCATAAGTTTATACCATATACTTGGTTCACAAAAGAAAATCCCTCTATATAGATATATATCCACATTATTAAAAAACATTTGATCAAATGTAATATCTAAAAACGATTGATTTATTAATAAACATTGATAAATTTCGATTTTTGTCTTACATAAATAAGAAAAAGACGACACTTTTTTAGGCCTAGCTTAAAATAGAAAACGTTTTTTTGAATTAGTGTAGATGGATTTGTGTGTGTGTGTGTGTGACAAATTGCATACAAAATTAAAAATATATACTAAACTCAATATAAATGTATCAACAAGATTTCTCTAAAAAAGACAAAATATAAATAAAATGACCAAAATACCCTTGAATTAACTAGCTTTCTTCAACTATAGTTATTTAGAGGGAACAAAATGACAACCATGATGACCATAATTGTAATTAGTCTGATATAGAAACCAAACTTGATAATGAAAGATAACTCAAGAACCAAAATTGTAATTTACTCTTTGTTTTATAGGGAATTATAAATGGACCCCTCTATAAAAAGAAGAGAAATTATATTTTCTTCTACCTTTTTAACCTACTCATCCTTCTACTCATTTGATTATTTGACAAGTGTTAAAATTTAGGAAAATAAGAAAAAAGAGAATTAGTGTATTACACATGTCAAATGATCAAGTAAGTAGGAGGATAAGTAGGTTAAAAAGGTACGAGGAAATATAATTTCTCTAAAAAGAATGGGTAGAGTTATGTGAATGTATAGGTGGAACCTAGTATAGAATGGTCTATTTTATGTGAGTGAGTCAAAGGATAAGGTTGATATACCAACCTATTTTATTAACAAGGAGTTAAAGAGTCAAATCATCTTTTTCGTACTAAGCTAAGGGAAATGGGCTTTGATGGCCCAAGTCCAATGCATGAACGTGGAATTTTCAATCTTGGCGGACAAAAATAAGGTAGCTGATAAGCTAGTCCATTCAAACATGTATCAGAAGCTAGCTTTTTGAAACGCTACTTTAAGTAGCTTATGAAGAGTTTTTTATAGCTTTTTCCAATTATACCCTTATTAATATTAATTATTAAATTCAAAGATACATTTTTTGGTCATTTTACATACTCATAAGCTAGTTTTTGCCAAACATAATTTGTTCATAAACTAGCTTATCAACTACTAGCAAGCTTATCAATCAACAGTTAGCTTATCAGCTATCAACTAGCTTATCGACTATCCCAAACATAGCCTTCTTAAAATAAGAGAGGGAAAAGCGAATGCCATTTCGGAGGATCTTGAAAAAGGCAACCAAACCCCCTTTTGGTAACCAGTAGTCCAGTATTACAAACATGTATAAATACTTGACAAAAATACCAAAAATAAGAATTCTATTTCTTTCTCTCTCCTCCCACCAAGCGAACTGATAAAAAAGTAGCTCTCTCCCACCACGTTCAGATATTTGTGGTTTATGCACAGTAAGGATGAATTGCCTCCCAAATCTTTCAAGGTTCGTTTCAATTTCTCAGTTTTCATTCAGTATTCTGTATGAATTTGTGTAATCCGATTGTGTTTTTGCCAGATCCTATTCACCTTTGCCTTCAGTTAGCTTCAATTGTAAACTATCTATTTATCCGACCTCTGTCAATATTAAGGTAAGCTCCGCTACTCAAATGTGAGCGTTTGTGTGTGTATATATATATGTGTTTTAATGCGTGTTAGGTTTGGTCTGCCATCATGAGCAGGTTTTGACGAATGCTACTGCTCTTCAAGGAATTTTTATAGTTAAGGTATGATTGATTTGATTCAGTGTTTTTTTGCTCAGTTTGTGCATTTTGTTTATGTTGAATCCGATTACGACTGCTTTGGTGGACATTGAAAAAGTAAACATTTCATTCCACTTGCTTGTGACCTTGATTCTTCTTCAACTGTCACTTGGCAATATGCTATGCCGCCATGAGTAGCTCTATTATATCATGGTTTTAGTTGTATGGAGGTTAGTATCTCTACTCCTTTGGGCCGATACTAAGCAGGGACGGAGCTGAAGAAGGGCACACGGTGGCACGGGCCACCGTTTCATTCCTCCGTGGTAGTGTAAAAAATTACGGGGCCACCGTATCAATTTGTCGTGTGTCACCATATATATTTTGAAACTACAATAAAAATACAAGTTTTCTTTGGTTGAGTTGGTTAGTTACTTACCTTGTAACCATAAAGTCATGGGTTCAAGTCTTGTTAGAGACATTATTTTTAGATTTTTGCTTTTAATTTCAGATTTAGTTTTTAAAAAAAATTGCTTTGTACCAAGAATTGAACTTAAGACTTCACCTTTGAAAAGCAATGAACCAACCACTAGACCAATAAAGATTTTGTGAAAATTTTCTTTATATATGTTCTTTATACTTAAATGGTGCCACCGTTTGAAAAAAGTTCTAAATGAATGTTGCTTAGGTTGGTTTGATTTTGTAAATTGTGCTTCACCTGTGGATTATGAGGATGATGGTTCTGGGTTACTGACAGCATACTTTAATCAGGAACTTATTAGTTTTCAAGTGAAAACATGGTGATCCTTGTGTCATAATGTATGTTTCAAGAGACATGCATACTTTGATATAATAACTCAAGCATATGCGCTTGATTATGTAGGCAACGTCTAGTCCTACGCCTAGTACCAACATGGAAGGTGCCAAAGCGGAGGAGAAATCTGATGTTTACAGTACGAACATGACCGAAGCAAGGGGTGCTGGTAAGTATGCTAATTATGTAAAGTTCAATATCTGAACTCAATGCATAGTGACCCAATTCACACTTAGGTTGTGAGTCACGTCTCTTTAGAGATATTTTTAGTCAAGTTATAGGCTAAGATGAAAGATACGCGAGTGTGATACAGAGTACAAACTGTATACGAGCCTTTACCCTGTTCCTTGTGGAGGCGGCCCCAGTAACAATGGCATATCATTATGAATGTCAAAAACAATTCCACTACGACGGAACCCATCGAAGGATTATGATGGAATTGGAACGGATTTTGATGGAATTTGACCACACATTTGGTTAGTAGGATTTCAATTTCTTCACTTAAGCCAAGGAACGATGAATTCCTTAAATTGTGGAGTTCAATGGAATTCAAAGGATTCCATCGAGTTCATTCCGTGAACCAAACATCACTAAGGAATATGGTTGAAGGAATTTGTCATTCCAATTCCATAAAATTCCTTTGAATTCCACGAACCAAACAGCCCCTTTAAGTGTTTATAAACTTAATGCAGAAAAAGGTGAGGTTGAGAATATGTTCACAAATATAGAGAAAACCAAGTATATCTAGAGTTCACTGTAGTAAGGGATCTAGGCTGTGAATCAAAATGGCATTTTCATATATTCCTCCACCTCTATAAGTTGCTGGAGGATGAATACATATATTCCTTGGTAGGCTAATTTTTCTACTTACTTATCAAGTTCATAAGTTAGTAGTGCCTTCGATTTTAGTATTTTCTTTTACAAGCCTAATCCTCAAAGCCTCTTGATATGTCGAAATATTATCTGGGTTCAACATCTTTGGCTCAGTATCTTCTGGCTAATATGTTTATTTCAGTTTTGACTTATAGGCATGAACTTGGAATGAACTACAACTTCATTCGTCCAGACTTAATTGTCGGGTCATGTCTACAGGTGATATTTTTCTCCTGTCCCAATTTCGATGAATTCTTTCTCTTCCAAGAAACCTTCTGACTTCTGATCTCTACTTTACAAATGGCAGACTCCTGCAGATGTTGACAAGCTTCAGAGCATTGGAGTGAAAACCATATATTGCTTGCAACAAGACTCAGATCTCGAGTATCCATAAGAAAACCATATACTGTACAAAAAAAATGCATGGAATATGCAACATATTTCGCTATGCTTCATATTTTGCGTAATGTACTTTCAAAACCTTCATTTTGGTACCTCAAATGTGAATTCAAACATTTAATTGAAAGCACATTACACAAAAAGGGAATTGGACCAAAGTACATTGCATTTTCATGCAATCTCAATGTAAACAGGATCTAAATGTTTGATTTGTCATATCCGAGGTACTAAAATGAAGGTTCTGAAAGTACATCACTCGAAATGGAAATTGGTTCAAAGTATGTTGTTTTTTCATGCAATTTCACCCTAAATTAACTTTGTAAGCTTGTCTGCTGCATATAATTGTTGTTGGTAAGTTTTTGATCAACTTACACATTGATGAGGTGCATTCCCTGTTTTCCATCTACCTTGTTTGTTAGATATTTTAGTGTGGACATCAGTGCCATTCGTGAATATGCCAGCACATGCGATTACATTCAACACTTGCGTGCAGAAATAAGGTAACCGACTAACTGTATTCCCTTGAGGAACTACAGATATGTTCGGCTTCTTATTTTTCCATGTGTTCTTCTGTAACTGTTTCGTTCAAAGGTATATATATGTGGTCTTGTATGCATGCAATATTCACTTGATTTAAGTTTAACCATAAATGTTGTGGAGCAGAGACTTTGATGGATCTGATTTGCGGTTGCGCCTTCCAGCTGTGGTGAGCAAATTGCACAAAGCTATTAATAGAAATGGTGGAGTAGCTTACATACATTGCACGGCTGGAATTGGAAGAGCTCCAGCAACTGCGGTATGCACAATCTTTAACTTCTTGAACTTAAAACTTTTTTAACTTTTATACGTGATTCACTGGTCTCTATGCCACCTTTGGCATTCATTCAGCCTGGATAACCCAGTTACTTTATTTTACTTTACCACCTTTAATGATGAAATTGTTGATCTGGTTTCTACTTATGACAGCTAGCATACATGTTCTGGGTTCAAGGTTATAAGCTAAATGATGCCCTCAGTCTACTCCTGGTAAATATGTTTCTCCTAATTTGTGACTGACAATTTTCAACTTCTTGTATTTGTGATATGGATTTTGATAATAATTATCAACTTTTTTGAAAATATCTAGAATTCATGTCAATTTTGAACTTGAAATTTGATTTCAAAAAGTCAAAATATTATCTCCTTACATTTTGGAATTGTGTAAAATTATTATGATTAACTTGAGCATTGTCTAGATAAGTAGGCTGTCCAATAGCATATATGTGAACCTTTCGACATATACAGTACATGCCCAAGTCGATGCATAGTCACCCTCTTGGGACTAGGAGCACATTTGTCTGCGTAAATAACAAAAAGAAAATTCAAGCATGATTAGATAGAAGGGGTACAGAAGAAAAAATAAATTTAAGTTGTGATGCTTAGAAATCATTGTAATGGCTTCATGTGGTCATTATGGAAACTCATGCAAATGACTGAGTGTGGTTTAAAATCCTGTTTGTTTAAAAACTTGTGTGTATGTGAAACATCTTTAAAAGATGCTTATATAACTTCCCGTTCTCATATTTATGCAGAGAAAACGTAGATGTTCCCCAGACGTGAATGCTATAAAAAGTGCAACTGCTGACATTGTGAGTCTTCTGTTGACTCATATTCAAGAAGTTCTATAAAAATATGCCTTTACATAGCATGTATAAGTGTGAAGCTGCCGTTGATAAAAGAACTATAGGAATAGAAGCGTCCCACTTCCACCAACTGTACCCCCCTCCCCCCCAACCAACCAACCAACCAAAAAGTTTTGACCTGACAACTGGTCAACATACTTGGTCAACAATCAAGGATGCTACAAAGTGATTTTACTGATATTCCCCTTAACAACATGTTTATTGAATCTTTGTTGATTGTATTCTTTTTCCTTTAGACATTTATTCCTTGGCTACACGGGAGATGAATCTTCTCATTGGTACTTGAGAATTTAGGAAGCTTCATACTTCTGTTGATTTGTTCATATATTCTCATAAGCAACAGAATCTAGTAACCTCATGAGTTGTTTGCTTCCATGTTTATACTTCATCAAGTTCTAACCGTAGTATCTCATGATTCTTGAACTGAACACTTTTTGAAGCTTACAGGCCTAAAAAAGAGATCCATCACATTTACATGGAACGGTGATAATTGTTCAACAGTAGAAATATCTGGACTTGATGTGGGATGGGATCAGGTAATTTATAAAGCCCTCAGTTTCAGTATGTCTGAAAGTAGAACAAAATTATGGTGCAAACAGTTTAAAATAGCTACTGTTATCTTTCTAAGAAACACTGGTTTCTTGGAATGATGAACATTACTTGGGAATTACCGTGTTTAATCGAGTTATCGGAAAGATGCAAATGGGAATTCACTTGGTGGCATTCCACAACATTTGCAATATTCTCTTATCCGAACCCTTACTATGATGAGAGTCTGAGTTGATCTTTTTTGCTAAATATATTACTTCATTGCAGAAAATTCCGTTAAAATATGATGAGAAGCATGGTTCATGGATTCTTCATAGAGAGTTGCTGGTAATTATCTTCTTTATAGAAAATATAATGACTGCCATAAATTTTGGTGCTTATGGTTGCTAATGCAAAAGTAATGGTAGTCATGTTGGCACCTCAAGGGAGCTAGGTTTTCTTTTATTTCCACAGTTGAGATGTGATACAGGACCATGGATATTAAATAGATAATTAAATAAAAGATAGGTAAAATAATTAGTATTTTTTCCAAGGTGTTCTCAGAATTTAGTATACTTCCAACTCCCATCTGTCCCAAAATAGATGCAACATTTCCTCATCTGGAAAATTTTATCAGAAGCGAAATGTTTTCACGATAACTATTAAAAATTATTCGTTCTCTTATTTCATAACAGGAGGGGCGTTATGAATACAAGTACATAGTTGATGGCGAATGGATGACCAATAAATATGAACCTGTTACTCCTGTCAACAAGGATGGTCATATCAACAACTGTATCCTGGTATAGTTCAATCTTGTTACCTTCTATGCATATGTTTCGGTGCCACGCATTAGAGATGCGTTTTTTTGGCATGAATTCCTTGACACTATAACTACCATACATCATAATTAAATGTCTTATGAGTCATATCTTTACATACAATTGTTTTGTATGTCACTCTAACAAACAACCCATCCAAGGCTACAAAATTATTAGCCAAAAACTTCTATCAAACTATGTTTGGAGTCAAAAATCGGATTTGGGATAAAAACACATGTCGCTTCTGTCATTTAAATCCCAAGGCTACAAAAATTGGTGGTAGGCCTGGTCTTATGAGAACCGAATTTTTAGAGGGTTCCATGAATCAGAAACATATTTAATGAATGATGGTAATTCACTACAAGCTACTGTGTCTGTTTATAAACAAATCAAATGCTCATGGCTTGCTCTTACCGTTGCAGGTAGTTGACAACGATCCAGAGAGCATAAGTGCTGCTCTGTGGACAAGATTGAGTAATGATGATTTTGATCTGACGACCAACGAACGAGAGATCATAAAGCAGTTTCTGAATGAGCGTCCAGACGATGAGTAAACCCGACCACAAACGCTGCATTCGGAATTGTTTTCTCCATGGTTGCCAATATGTGCATATGTACAAAAAGGTGTGACATATAATAAGATGGTTCTAAAGTTTCAGATACCAGCTGTACAAGAAATTGGTGTTCATATGATGAATAAACCTTTGCGATCTACTTCGTTTTGGATGGATGCCGTGGGCAGGGATGTGGGAAAATCTCTCTCGATCTCGAGCTAAATCTAGAGAGAGAAGATGGAAAGAGAGTGACAATGGGATGGCCGGTTAAACGATCGAGATGAGTATGTTTGTAATAAAGATATAAGTTTGTTTTAAGATGCGATAAATTGTATTAATACGATTCGTATTATCAAATCTATAAAAATCGAATGTTAGCAAATATCTCAATTTATAGAAGAAATTTGTAGAGGGTAACATATATAAATTACTATAATTGGGGAAGTGGAGTTTCAAACGGGAACCAATATCGATATACGATTTTAGAAAACGCATGGACACATAAAATAGTCGACCTATATGGGGACGAATTGGGTGTCGGGCAGTGTGGGCGACTTGGTATGCAGCCTAGGTTGTGGTCAAGGTTGGCCGTGATCATCATGTGTGTATTACTAGTTTATTAGATGTGATGGTTCTCTTTTAGGTGTTCTCGGAAAATGATATCGATACCCTTCGAAGTTTAAATCTTTCCCTAATTGGAAAAGACTGATGCCCCCGTTTGGCTTGCAGTAATGGAATAGATTTGGGGGATTTGGATTTCAAATCTATTCAAATCCTGAGTTCGGTTTGCAGAATTATTTGGATTTAAAATCCTAGAATTCCTTTAAAATTTCTCAAAAATACGAGTTTGAAATCTCAAGAAGGTCGCTAGGATTTCAACGAATTTCGTAGGATTTGTCGGAATTCATATGATTAATCTTGATTATGAGTGAATCAAAGCAAACAACTTTCACATGAGGTCTTTCAGTGCTATGGCGGATTGGTTATCGCTCGGAGGGTTCATAGCGCCCTAACCGAGTTCAAGTCTTCCCGTGCACATGTCTGGGGACATTTAAGTGGGGCCATGTTTAGCCCCCAAAATTGCCGGGGATTAGTTGGGCTTTGGCCCAGACACCATTCCGAAAAAAAAACAACTTTTACATGAGAGACAAGAAAAAGAACAATGAGATAAAAAAATAAATCTTTGACAAATATTTTTATTTAGGGTTTAGTTCATGAAAATATATCCAACTTGTCACGAAAAGTTATTGTATGTACTGAACTTTCAAAATTACCTTTTAGTGTATCAAAGTTTGCAAATCTTACCATTTAATGTATTTTGGACAACTTTTTGTGAAAACTTGGATACACTTGTATGCATTAAATAGTAAGACCATTCACAATGGTTTTACTCCTTGCCAATGGTACCACCTGCCACATCAGCGCCACATCAGCTTTCCACTATCTTACCAACATCTTACTAATTTTTACCAATTCATCCACACTCATACCCATCTAAATAATTAATTAAAAAAATAAAAGAAAAAGAAAAGAAGAGAGAGGAAGAAGAGAGAGATAGAGAGAAGGTGGGGTGGGGTGGGTAGCATTTCTCATCCGACAAGGGGGTACCGTTTTTCTTGGTACCATTTCATCCTCGACGGTATTACCAGTTTATACTGGTTGGTACCGGCCTCATACCGGCCTTCAATGCGGATGATCTAAGTTTTACAAACTTTGATACATTAAAATGTAATTTTATAAGTCATATAATAACTTTTCGTGACAAGTGAGTACACTCTCGTAAACTAAACTCGTTTATTTAATTAAAAAAACTTTCCAGGGTTGGCTTGATTATGATTTAATGAAATGTACTAAAATGACATTTTTAATCAAAAAAAAAAATCATTACAAACATTAGATTAAAACGGATGGATTCTGAAATGTGATAAACAATTCGAAGTTTATGCCTATTAAGCTGTGTTTGACAAAAATAAGCGATTATTTATAAGCTAGTAGCATAACAGAGTGAGTCGTAGTCAAAACACTTTTCAGACGGTCTACTCTCCACTCTCTTCTCCGCCGGTAGGGTTTTCATGCTTCTTCCCTCCACAACAACACGCCGGAATTTCAAACTTCACCACTCAGGTAACGTCTATACAATAGAATTCTCATCTTTCTTGTTATGATCCCGTTATAGCTCCATTTGCATTTGGAGTTTCCATTGTCACATCCACTCATTATAACTTTGTTTCTTGGCTTATATATGTATTCAATCTCATACGTCTTATAAATGTACATAAAATTGTGTGTCTGTGTGTGTTGTTTAATTTGTTGATTGCGTTTTTAGTGTAGATTAAGCAGTCGTCGTTGGTGTTTCCATCGCTCAAATGCAAGTTACCAACGGAGTAGGTTGTGTTGGGAAAACATTTGCCCTAGCAAAGCTCAATGACTCCACCGGAGGGAAGAGATCGAAGAAGCGGCGGTCGAAGCAGGAACGAAAAGGAATGGTAGAGACTTTTATAAAGAGGTAATTCAATCGTATTCTCTAATTTCATTGTAGCTATTGCTCTTCAATCTGCTATGTAAGTGTGAGTAGTTATTCATTATTAGATGAAGGTTATTTCATATTTATCTCTATACTACATTCTTTTATATGCATATTTGTATTTGATGTGGTAGTTATATTATACTCTTCAAGAATAATGGATTTCATAACATCTGATACTTCTGTAGAATATTATGCAATCCACATGATCATGGTTTGATTTGAGGGTTTGAGTCATATTATGCAACCTGCAATCAACCTGCAAGTATTTGTTTAGTAGAATTCTTATTTCTTAATGAATCCAAAACATTCTTGTTAAGCATTCAATTAATGAGAAGCATTCCCTCCCTCTTTGAATTCCGTCTCTGAATTTGCGGATGTACAATGAGTTGGTATCAGTTTACAAGTAATGCAGGAGTTTGGGAAGGAGGAACTATCTAGTTAGGGGGTGTAAGTGTAGGAGACTTTAACTTCATGAATAGCATTTTGGGGATTATGGTATATATATAGTAATGCATTGGGCCTGTTTTCGGCTTCATCTTTTCGTATGTTGTGCTATAAACAACAATTCAAATGTCATCATGTGAAGTACTAGTTATATTGTAGACAAGAAACTGATTCATGCTTCATGGTGCTTTTAAGAAGTCTTGTTTTTCAAGATTGTGAGAAGGCCAAGAATTACCGTCATATCTGTATCATGACCATTCAGCTCTACTTCTAAGGCCATGATTTATGGTTAAGTCTTCAACCATTTGGTTTTTTTTAAACATAGTTGAAGAAATGTAGTTCTTAGTTTTCAGCTTATATATGTTTTGCCCCATGTTTTACCGACTCTTTTTAAGAATTCTTGCAGATATCAGAAGTCAAATAATGGAAGTTTCCCGTCACTGCATATGACACACAAGGAAGTTGGCGGATCCTATTACACGGTGCGTGAAGTTTTTAGAGAGCTCATTCAGGAGAACCGAGTGCTGGCTCCACCTAAGTTGCCTCCTGGAGAGCAGAATATGGAGAACTTAGATAGCTTCTTGGAAAGCTATCCATTGGGTTCAATTTCATTTGATCCTAACATACATGTAGCAGCACCAAAAAACAACCAAACACTACTTAATGAGTATGAGCTTAGGCGTGAAAAGGTTTTGATTTCAAGAACGATTTCTGAACTTCATAGAGGGAAGGTTGATGATGACAATACCATTAATGGGAGTAATACAACAGTGAAAATTGAAGAATTTGAAGATCCAAAATATAAAGTAAGCAAGATTCAGGAAACTGAAGTGGTAGAGACATCTGATGCAACTTTGAGTAGTGAAGAATTTGAACAACCAAAGCACACAGAATTGCTAATGGAACAGGCTTTGGAAGGACAGAAAGATGAAATAAACGAAGCTCAAATACGTCCCCTGGCACAGGATTTAGTGGTAGAGACTTTTCCGTTGAGACCTGTTTCTAGCACAGTTTATGACCAAGATGAAAGAATAAGTGAGAAAGAAGTCTTGGATGGTGATTTGGAATTGAAAACTGGAAACGTTGAAGGTTTTGTTCAAGATGGAATACGCATGTTTGATAATTCCAGTGAAGCGGTGGATACAAAATTGGAGGAAGAACTTCCACTACCCGAGTCTAAACCCATAACATTTCTGAAAACCCAGAACCACCCGTCTCCGGATGAAAATGTCGTGCTCGATGTCAATATCACAGACGTCAAGTCTCCTGCTGAAAAAGATAGAGTGAGTTTACAAACTTTTTCATTATCTGTGATGCTCAAAAATGATGTTTCCTCCTTGATTTTCTATATAAATAAGAAATTTACCAGAAGAGTATTTATGAGTTTCACTTGATATTGTTTTGTATGCTCAGATACTGATATTGGTCGTTCATGTTAGGGGGCTTGTCGTAAGCAAACGATATCATGCAATTTTTATATTGAAGTATATAATATTTATATACAACAAATACTCACCCTGTCACGCAAATGTTATCATGCACCTTTTGTTCCATGAAAATTGCAACATTTTTGCTTTCGGATGTTTCACCGTGTCATATATTTTCCTTAAATTACAATGCAAGTCAACGATTGCAATTTTCGTGTGATGGATGAAGTATAGTTCTACTTTGTGCAATATGATGATGCGATTTCACTTGTCTTTGTTCACTCTGATCGTCTATCATCACATGTTTGGAACAAGCTGCCAATCCGACATTATATTTATTAATGTGAGAAGCACCTCTTTGACAGGCCTCGAGTATTCCTAATGGCATCCGCTCTTTGACTCTTGATGGCAACAACAGCAGTTCCCTACTACATTCAACTTTTGAAGAGATCATTGCAAATAAGAACAAATCAGACATCCAACCCAGTGGTAGTGCCCAAAACCAAACGGATAGCTCAACTTCAAACACAATCAATCTGTAAGTCTATATATGCATATTAACATTCAAAGAGCCATTATATTGCCAGATAACCCAATTTAATAGTTGTATTCAGGATCTAATCCTGTGTCTTGGGTAGTTTCTCTTGTTGGGTATTTCAAATTATTGACTACTTGTGTCAAACTTGGATCTTTAAGCAGTGAATCGTTGGAAGCTGCAGCAGAATCAAAGAAATCTCATATCCAAGAAACTAATCCAATTGTTGCATTCATCAAGACGGCCATTGTTGCATTTGTGAAGTTCTGGTCTGAGTGACAATGTTCATGAGGTTTGTTTCTTTTTGTGAGAAGCTTTTCCATGGATAGATGATGATAAATAGTATGTGTGAAGCGGATAGTAACCCTCGGCCCCTCAAAAGGACGAATTTTGCAAGTGAGTTTTTGAATGAAATCGTGTTTTCAAATAAAACGATACAAGGTTGATCTTGATACTGATTGAGGTCCTACGCTCGATTCTAAATGTGTGCATTGTTTAATAGCGCGTGTCACAGAAGTTGGTTATTTTGATTTTGATGTATTCCCATCTGATTGAAGCTCTCTGATGTCATGTTATCATAGTAGATAACACAAAGTCCATATAAACATGCCAAGCTATCTGAGACATTCTCACAAGATTTTGGCCGGGAGGTCAAACCAGTAATTTCAAATGGTTAAAATAATGAATTTCCATTTAGAGAATCATCATCTATATTGAAAGTACTCGGTGATTTTCTGTTTTAGATAAAAAGATAGAGAAGATGTTGGAGCATTACAAAAAGATAAAAAAATTGGTTTTCTCTATTAATAAGCTATGCCTTTGGAACAAAAGTTACAAATTTTAAATTATAATAATTAAATGTAAAATGTTCCTGAGAAACTATTTTTTATAGCAATTAAAAGATATGCTGTTTATGAAAATAAATTAATCTGATGAAATTAGGATTTTATAAAGAAATGTGTATAGTATATATGTGAGTGATGTAAACATTGTTGGTAATGAAAGATAAACTAAACTTCAAACAAAAGAATCAATTTGTCTGCACACAGGAAAAAAAAACTGATTTCCCGTGGGCTGCTATAGTATATTAGGCCATCTTTAACGGGGCCGGCAGGGGAGTCGGTACCAGCGGTAACACCGCCGTGGTGAACCGGTACGGGACCGGTAGAGGCCTCAACCGGTACCCCCATGCACTCTCTCCTTTACCCACCCCACCTTTCTCTCTACCTTTTATTTTTCTTTTATTTTTTTAATTAATTAATTAGAGTGGTATGGAATAAGGATGGTATGGTATGGTGTTGATAAGGTATTGGTAAGATAGTGGAAAACTGATATGGCAGCTGAGGTGACAGGTGGTATAGGTGGTACGGTTAAGGATGGCCTTGGTATGTACGTATAATTTTTGTTTCTTTTTGGTCCATAAAAATAAAATCAACGAAAATAGTTTTTTCTTCTTCTTCTTTCTTCTTGATTTGCTTAATGTCTCATACTTACCAAAAAGTCAATATTTACATATATAAGAAATCAAAACTTATAAGTAGAGGTGCACACGACCGGTTAAATAACCTAACCGGTTATTTTAAAACCGGTTAGGAAAAAAACCGAGCAAATATATAACCAGTTATGGACCTCGAATTCAATACTACATGCAACCAGTTGGGTTAGAGAAATAACCGGTTAAGACAAAAAACCGGTTAGAAAAAAACCGGGCTTTTTTGGGGTTGGATTAAAAATCTGATTTTTTTGAGCCTTTTTCTTTTGTTTAGTTGTTTTGTTTATTTAATTTTATAATTTTANAATACCATTATACCAAATTACCAATTACCAACCATTACTATAAAAATATTATGAATATAAATTTAAATAAAACTACATATAAATCCAAATAAAAATGCATATATATATATATATATAAATTCAAAATTTTGGATTACAAATTACAATAATATTAATTAAAAGA
>LUCG01181707.1:0-11759 GCA_001633085.1 Carthamus tinctorius | reverse complement strand
TGATTGGTTGGATGTTCAATGTTTTTTGAATTGATTAAAAATATATATATATAAGGTGGTGATGGAGAGCAAGGATTAGGATTAGGTCAACAGGATCAAGAGCAATCAGTCCCTGCATTCAAGGAGTTTGAGCTTACGGAGCTTCGAGCTGCTACCAATGGCTTCAGTAGCGACCTTATAGTATCGGAAAGTGGAGAGAAAGCTCCCAATGTGGTTTATAGAGGCAAACTTCGTACCAATAAAGTCGTTGCCATTAAGCGATTCTCCAAGCTCTCTTGGCCCGATCCGCAACAATTTGTGGTACCTTACCTACACATCTCTATTTTTGGGGATTCTGTTGTATGTTTTGATTTTTCAAAATTTTTTTTTTCTCTCCTTAAATTTGTGCAAAGTTAAAATCTAGCCCTTGTCCGTATCTATTATTATTATTATTATTATGAATTTACCATGGAAAAGTTGTTTTTAGAAAAGTGAATTAAGTGGTGTGATGATTTCTTTTCTGTTGCTTTTGATTGAAAGGAAAGTGAAATAAATCAAGTTAGATTTACTCAAAAAAGTTGCTACTTTAAGGAATTTGGTAGCCTTTTGTAAGGACAAGTCGACAACCCCCTGTCTAGCTAAATCCACAACATTACAAATTAATTGCATTTTGTTCCCTAAAACCTGCATTTTGCTTATACCTGAAAAGTGGGATTTGTCTAATGAAATGTAGTTTTAACAAACTTTAATATGGAAGTTAGAATGATCTTTATTAGGAAAGACATTTTTTTTGTGGTGTTTTGGATCTTTTTATGGGAAGTGCTTTAAAACTTATCAAAGAAGTTGCTATTTTGAGTTATGTAGAGCTTCTGAAAGATAGTTTTACCGACACCCCTCTAAAAAATATGTTTTCTATGAAGTCGCGTTGAGGTTGAGGCTGGTCGAAAACACACCGGAAATTGGAAATTAATTTTCAGACTCCTACTGCTTATACTTGATACTTCTATGCTCAGGGNCATCATCAAGTCAAGGGGCATCATCAAATCCAGCCTAAATACACGTTAGTAGGTTCATTTTTAGACTTTTTGGGCCAATTTTTTACCGTTCATTTTTAGACTTTTGGGGCTAGCACTTTTGAGTATTGAGAGTAAGTTTTTAGCCGATATTGAATATGGTAAACTGATAGATATTTTTGTTTCAAAAAATGCACGAAGGCATCGTTTTAGCTGATGTATTTTATGTTTTATTACATGAGGTTTGGGTTTATGTCCCCCCCATTGTATCCTTTTTCTTTTAATTAAGATCCGGCATAGGACCCGTTGTTTTTTGGTTTTATGTTTGCATAATAAAAGGGCATTTTTTTGGCATTTCGCCTTGGGCATCCGAAATCTCTGGACCGGCCCTGTCTATGCTTCCTTTTTTCATTGATTATATTGATTTAACCAAACAGCATCAATGCAGCGCTCATTCCTATTCCCTTCTACTGCATTCCCATTCCTTAATATGAACCAAACATGCCCTTGCTTTACTGTTTGCTTAGTTTGTTTACTTTGCGACATGATTTGAACTCCTGCTCTGTTTTAGTAGTAGGCTATGCATTTGATTCTTACGTTACTCTTGATGGACATTCTTTATAGGCAGAAGCTGCTGGAGTTGGCAAGGTTCGGCATGATAGATTAGTGAATCTAATTGGCTGTTGTGCAGAGGGAGACGAGCGTCTTTTAGTGGCTGAATACATGCCCAATGATACACTCTCAAAGCATCTATTTCATTGTATGAACTCCAAGTCATCCTTTACTTCTGATGCTAACAAACTTTTATAGACTAATTTGCACTTCCGATTATTTCAAATGCATCATTCAGATGTAAATTGTTATAACCGTGTTATGTCGTTTTAACACAATGATTCTATTCCGTTTCTGAAAAAAACAGTGTGACATGATTCATCATTTGAATAGCTCATGGACAGGATTGGCTTATCATAGGAATAGCTCATGGTTTTGATGTCGTATACAACAAATAGAGCAAAAATAGGCTGATTTGCCAACTGAACTAGTTGATCTATTTTTGCTCCACGAGCTCACAAGTAACATTTATCGTCAAAGGTGATGATTGCTCCACAATTCACCCCTTATCCTTGAGACCTTGACTAGCAAAGCATGTACTTCTAATCTAGGTAATAGTTCTTCCTTCCAGATGGGTGCGGACTGTGGCATGCCATGTCCGTTAAGCTTTCTCAACCGGACATAATGACAATTCCACCAACTCTAATTCCTGTCACTGTTGCAAAATTCCTATGCTGATATATTATCGTGCATTATGCTTTATAGTCACATGTATGTGTCATACTTCTGTCATCCATTAGTATTAAGTAATGCATCACTTACCAGTGCACAACCACAGCTTAGTTTATGTATATTCATGACAAAAAGGTTACCTGGGCTAGAGAAAGCTCATATTTATTTACATCCTGCACTTTAAAGCTCATAATTGTTCATCTTAGATGAGAGGGAGCATTCTACGTTAGGTTGCAAATTCATTTATAGGGGCCTTGTGCAAACAAACCATGTAGAGTTTGTGTTGAAACTAAGCTATTGTCTGGAGAAGCATGCAATGTGTATGTAATATGGATGCTTAGAGGTTTTGAAACCAACTGTCCTGGAGTAATAAAGAAAATATATATAATTATGGAAGCATGAAACATATTTATCTTGTTTGGTAAGTCTCGGTTGTTGCAATAGGACGTACGTCATGCTGTTTAATGAGTTCCATTCCTAAATCAATTTTAGTTTTTGCTTTTAGACAGGTCTGGATGATTTAGTTTCCTTTGATTGTTATTTGGACATATTACTATGTTGTTTAATAAGCTGACTGTTGGTATAGGGGATAAACAGCCTTTGCCATGGGAAATGCGTGTTAGAGTTGCATACCATATTGCACAAGCACTTGAGCATTGCAATGCAGAAAATCGGAAAATCTATCATGATCTGAATGCCTATAGGGTCCTCTTTGATGAGGTACATGTTTAATCACAACTCTATATCTCAGGTAAAAATTTACTTGAAGTTATATGGTTACACATCATTTCATAGGTAGCATTTTCTAGCAATGTTCACTATATAGGATATTAGTATTTATCTTATGTTTATTTACAATATATTTTTTTCTTCTCATTAACGACTATCAGTTTGTTCCTATATATTTTGCATGGTATTAAAGCCACAACTTCTGTTATGGAAACCTTTGCCTCATCTTACTCTGCAAAACTCATACGAGAAAGAGAAAAAAAAAAAACAAAAAGTACATACATTAATATACAAATTTTATATATATATATATGTACATATGCATGTACATGTGTGTGTTCGTGGGGAACTATATGCTGAGATACATAAGCCTAAATCAGACGATATGAAGATCCTATATATGAAAGCACTCCTTATGTCCGACTTTACTAGCTATAGGATCAATTGGGTTGTGCAAAGGGGCTTAGCCAAGACAACAATTACTTGGTTACATGAGTGAATCCAACTCAATGTGAGGCTCATGAGAAGCGTCCACCTTGGGTTCAGTTTTGCCTCTACTTTATTTTATGAGCCTTTTAAACAGTGTCTTTCTGTCTAAATATTGGTTCAAGTGTAATGAATATTAGCCTTCATCCAATAAGCTTGCATATGCTCTGGAGCTAGAGGCTGACATATTGGTCAACCGCTTCAAAGGACTTGGATTGATCCTATACATCAGCAGTTGATATATTTGATAGTAATGCTCCAGATCAAGGAGCGTTAGGTAAATATGATACTGTGAGAGTATCGATTGTATAATTTAAGCATCCCCAAATTGGGGCATAAATATCAAACCGGCGCATCCCAAGTAGGGGTGTTAGGACTTGGGCACACATGACATTAGTTGGTATATTATGTTTATTAAAGGTTTTATTTTTCCACCCATCAGCCACTTTTCTACTATGCTTGTTAATAATATATAATTTGGTCCCTTTATTTTTACAAATTAAATATCAATATGTATTCAAAGTTTAATTTCGGGATCGAATGGAGTGAGGTCTCAAGCAGAGCAGTAGAATTGTTGTCTGAAGCCTAGTTCATGCTGCCCATATTTTTCAGTTCCCCTTTCGAAATTGTATTTTCTCCTCTGATTAATGTGCTAAACTTAGAAGCAATAATATTAACCTATTCATGTATCATGGATCATGTTAGCCTTTGCAGATAAAAGGTAGGGTGGGGGAGTCCGCAATGCTTATCATCTTGAACACAAAGTGTTCCTGATATTTGTCTCACCATGTGATGTTAATCTAAAGTGAACTTACTAGACATCATTTGAATTAGAGTTGCTTTTGTACTTCAGGACGGTGATCCCCGCTTATCTAGTTTTGGATTGATGAAGAACAGTCGAGATGGGAAGAGCTATAGCACTAATCTTGCTTACACTCCTCCCGAATTTTTGCGCACAGGTATACCTTATAGAGTTTTGCAATTCACTTCCATGTAATAAATTTATTTCTCTTGTGGAAGATTTAGCTTATTGTTTTTGAAGCCCCTGCGTCCTGTGCAATGCAGATTGCAGAACTGCAAATTAGAAAATTGTAAGGAATTTTTATCCTAGATTTATAGCATGAAATTGAACAAATGTGAGTTTTTTTTTAAAACTTAGGGTTGAGAGTTCATACACATATTCGGTCGATGGCTATGTGTTTTATCGTGATTTATTCTTAACATTAGAAAAGCCCTCTTTTGATATAGATTGAAATTGCAATTCAAATGGTTATGTAGATGTAGACTTACAACCCCTGATAATTGTTTTGCTTTTTATTGCATCTCTACATAAATTACTTAGATTGTTGTCATAAAATGCTAATTGCAAAGTGAGCTCCTTCTTTTATCTGAACTTATATCCATAAAATGCTAAAAATGCAAAGCATTTTTAGTGTACGACTCAAAACAGTCTAGAATTTCTTTTACATTTATTCTCATAGGCACCTCTTATCATTGAGTACCATTTGCAATTTAGTTTTGTTATTTTAATAGACAAATCATGTGTATTACTTAGACATGGGTGGGTTGGCTCAGATATACCCATGGGTGCAAGGGGTGGAGTAAACTCATAATCTTTAGATACCCAAATGTTTTACCTGCTACTTTTACCCATAGGGCATAGAGCCTGGGTACACAGTACATCCATGGTCTACCAGCAAATCATTAATTTTCTTTTAAACCAAAAAGGATAACTAAACCAAACAAAACCTCTTGTTCAACAATCACTGGTAGACTGAGCCGCTTCTACGTTAACCACAACGATAGATGATTTATCATCTCTACATCCTAGCACCACCATTGGATAAAATGATCGACTAAATTGATGACCTAACCTAATCACTCTAGAGAAAAAGAAGAGGTCTATTATCAGCTGGTTAGATGAACTCATCAACAATTCAAGTTCTGTTAACAACATGTTCTGATTGGATTTGAAGGAGGAAATCATAAAAATCCGAAACTTGGTCTTGCAACCTTCAATACCAGCTAGGGTGCCTTTTTGTGTATATATCCTGAAAAAGAATATATGAATACCTGATTGGGAGAATTCTATTCCTCAAATTTATACAAGATTACAAGGAAACTGAATGTACATGAATAAGGAAAGATTACGAAAGGAAACCTAAATATATACAATTTAAGAAACATACATATATTATTAACACTATATTTACTAGCATATCCTTCCACTATACCAGATCTTGATGTTTTTTTCTCTAAGAGCATGAAATCAAAGACAAACTTCAGGTCAAATCAGCTACTAAGATGGAGTATATAAACCTCAAATTGACCAATTTATTGCGTCAACTTCATTGATCCTACTCCTATATGGTCACATATTTGATTCATCTCCTTGAACCATTACAGGAGAATTCTAACTAAGCAACTCCAGATTAGTACACATCTTTCTTCAATCAACAAACTTTTCTTTATCCAGTTTTTGGTAAATTGAGTTATGAGGAGAGCTTTGTGGGATATCATGGGGTAACACGGCCAAAATTACTATTGTCTTTTGGGTACCCCATTTGAAACCAAGCAGCCAAGTTTTCTATGTATACTCATGGGTCAAGGTACATTTTTGATAGGTCTGTCATTTGCTACAATAAAGAGACCAGAGGTTTGTACCTAAAATACACAACAGCGAAGTTTAAATAAATTTGAGTACGCCTGTTCTTAACCTGGTACGGACTTATAATCCTGCTAAAAATCTCTTCGTTACTAAAACAAATATGTTGTAACTTGTAAGAAAATCCCCTTTTGCTCCTTGCCTTAGTAAAAAAAATGGTGTGAGAAGAACCTTTATATTACCTGTGACCATTTAAACTTCTTGCTGCTAACAGTTGTAACTCTTAAAATAAGGTCTTCATTTCTGAGTTTCTTGCATCTCTTCTATGAATCTTGGTTCTTGCAGCCTTCGCTCTGGTTCTTAATAAATACATACATATGCATACATACATACAGACATACTTATATATGTATATACACATACATAGGGCTTGGTTCATATGAGGACAGTTACCAAATAAAAGAACTGAAAACGGCCGAATCACATGTGATTTTACACTAAAATCATGTGTAAAATCACATCCAATGTATGCGACTTTGGCTGCTACCTGAGGTGGTGGGCCAGGTTGCCCACTAACCCTAGCGTTGACTGTGTTTTTTAATTGGTGAATTGCATGTAAAATCACATGTGATCTGGCCGTTTTCTTGTTCTCTTATTTTGACCATGTTCTCATTTGATCCTCCCTCTATTTACATATACATACAATCATACATACATACATATATATATATATATAGTAGTGTAGGTCATGCACCACCAAGGGTCTAAGGTTCACATAAAATTTCTCAATGACATGTGAAATAATGCAAAATAAATGTTCTTCAATGTGATTTGTGGAGATAAAGATAGTCCTACATAAACTATAAACGCCCAAAACTTTCAAAGAGGAGATACAGCTGTGCAGTATTCTGAAAGCAGCTGCTTATCCACAAAATGTATAACATTGCTAAATGTTGTTATCCACGTTAAGCTCCTAGATAGACCTATATGTGACATTTTTCTTCTTTAAGTGTGACCATGATTCTAGAAGTTGCCTGGCATACAAGTTAGAAACATGACATTATTATGCTTGCTTAGAAGGTGGTAATATTAACACTTACTTCAAGCAATGCAGCTAATTAGCCAATAGGAAACCTAGAAACATGTCTTGTATGCGTCAGAAGCAAACCATTAGTTTCTCGATGGAATCAATTTTTTCATACTTCCAACTGTTGATATAAGTTCAATAAATTTTTGCAATGACTTGAAGACCTAACTATTCACTTGTTCCAGCTTTACGTTGTTTTGTACTTACATTCACAATCACAGATAACATGAATAAATAAATTCTATTTGACTGTGCCTCTTCAAGTGACACAATAAGATAGACTGACCCATTTTCCAACTTCCTGAAGATTGAACCCATAAGAATCATTTCAGATCTTGATAATTGAAGAATATATATTAACGCATATGTTTTCTGTATCCTCCATCTGATCAACCTATGCATAGTAAACTGTGACAATTCATCTCTACTACTAAACCTTAATGCAAGTCCTTTCATGATGCGTTTTTCCATTCATTTAATTCCAAATAATTTTCAAATTTCTTTTTGTTACTACTTATTTATAGTTCACATGCTAAATTATGCCATGGGTGATGTATAAGAGTGCTTTATCTTTGTAATGATTGTGAGTGGTGACATTCAAAGTAATTGGTTTTACTTGTGGAAGTTAGAATCTGAAGTGATGTGAAAAATTAGAACTTTGGTGCCAAGGCAGGTGAAATTAGCTAATTGTTTGGTCTGCCAATTTGATACAAGCCCATGCAGTCATTGTTTCATAGTTCAGTGAAATTGGTGACGGTATAGGTGGTGGGCCATCTACATCTTCCATTTTAACCGAACATTATTATTAGGTTACTCTATAAAATCTCAGCAATCACCGTAAATCGTGGTAGAGAAATCTAGAGGTTTGAAACTCAAAGTAGTATTAAACTTTAGATGGCATAAAAAAAGAAACACATCATGAGTCTTGCTGCACCCAGATCTCTTTTATGTTTCTGAACATATCCCGTGTTAGTATTGGGACTTGGGTTAAGTTTGATGGTTTATTACTAGATATATGAAGGATGTTTCTAAACATTAATAAGGGGAGGATTGTGGATGTGAGCTGTAGTTTACATTGTTGAGAAGAATATTCCAAGGAGCTGCAGTTTTTCGGGTCTCTTTTATGTTGTTGAATGTATGCCTTCTCAATAATTTGTTTGGATTTCAATGGCATTTGCTTCTATCTATTGCAGGCAGGGTAGTTCCAGAGAGTGTGATTTACAGTTACGGAACTGTTCTGCTGGATCTTTTGAGTGGAAAGCATATCCCTCCAAGCCATGTAACATACATTCTTTTACATGCCTCCTCTTGCAGATTTTCTATATCTATAGTTCTTTACAAGTCTCTGATAGCTACTTCTCGTTTGTCCATATTCCTCCCTTAACGACGTCATAGTCTGTGATTATATCACACATTTGTGCATCACTTATCCGTGCCAAGATGAACAAACTTCTTTTTCACTTTCATTAAACCAGGTCCTTCTGGTTAAATCTCGCAATTATTTTGGTCAGAATAGAAGTATTAACCTTGTTCTATCCTAATCTGCAGTCAAGAAGTTTTGCGGATAGTTGAATAGTAATTGCTATCTGCTAGTTTTTCATGTTTCACTCCTGTCTGCTATAACGGAGATGCTCTATTGCAGTGTGAACAAAAGTTGAAACGTTTTCTTGTTTATATTCTGCAGGCATTGGATTTAATACGGGGGAAAAATGTTTTGTTGCTGATGGATTCATCCTTGGAAGGACAATATGCTGATGAAGATGCAACCGCAATGGTGGAACTTGCTTCAAAATGTCTTCAGTACGAGGGTAGAGATCGTCCAGATGTCAAATTTCTTCTTACAGCTGTGGCACCCCTTCAAAAGCAGAAAGAGGTGAAACCATCACTCTTTTATCTTCTAAAGAAGTCCAAGGTTGCTAAATGCTGTCGCATATATTTTCCAACATATGAGCCTTGTTAAGTTGTTTTGGTCGTCTTCTTTCGTCTGTAGGTTGCATCACATGTGTTGATGGGTTTGACAAAAACTCCGGTGGTTGTTCCAACCTTACTTTCTCCTCTTGGCAAGGCTTGCGCTCGAATGGATCTTACTGCAGTGCATGACATTTTGCTAAAAACCGGATATAGAGATGAAGAGGGGGCTGAAAATGAGGTGTGCTTAACTCTTTTTTCCTATATTCTGCCCAAGTTGTTAGATTACCTGAATTAGCATGTGTCGAAAAGATTGCGACTTACCTGACTTGTTTTCCTATTTGGGTCCGTTGGATAAATGACCTTAAAGGGTCATTGAGCTAGATAGCTTGTTTTCCTAGTCTCAACATGGATCATGTGGGGATATTAATTTGTTGCATGAGTATTTCTTCGATCATGCTTCATTTTGTTTGTTTCGGTTATTGTCCTCTTTTATGAAGCTATCGTTTCAAGAATGGACCCAACAAGTGCAAGATATGCTAAATACGAAGAAGTTTGGAGATATTGCATTTAGGGACAAAGATTTCAATGGAGCCGTTGAATACTATTCAAAGGTATTTCTTTCATTTACTCATGTATTCATATAAATTGAACCTTAAATGCATAGATTTAGAGCAGTAGTTGAGGTCTAGGAAGAAAACAGGGGTTCTCTGTGACATAAAATTGCAAAATGGAAGTGTTTTTCCCATCTAAATACATGGAACAATAATCAGTGAGATGAAACAAGATTGGTAAATTCCTAAACTACCCATGTGAAATCAAAACCCTAAAATCTTCCACAATTTTTTCGTCGGCCAACCAACCTCACTCTTGTCCCTTCAGTCCTATCCAATACCATTTGCAAACCAAACACACCCTTATTGCCGGATTGGTTTGTGGGGTTTGGATGGTTTTGGAATTGGATTCCGTCGCAATCCCTTTAGAAGAAAGTTAGGAATTGAAATCCCTCAAACATGGGATTTGAAATCCCATGGGGTAGTTGGTATTTTGCAGGATTTCATAGGATTTATTTGTAATAATGTTCTAAAACATGTTAAAACGCTTTTTGTGATAATCAATTAACAAGAAGGTAATTTATATATTTTTATCAAGAATGAAATTAAATTTTATTCCAAATCCTACAAACCAAACACACTAAAGATTCGTAATCCTTCAAAAACATTCCATGAAACCAGACGGGACCTTATAGTCGACCAGCATGCCTCTCAACAAGTGTGACCATCAGTTCGATAGCTTCACTTATGCTTGATCGCTTACAGCATTGTTGCAATTTCTGTTTTCTTTGTAAATGCAGTTGGTTTCAATGATGTCAGTCCCTTCGGGAACCATCTTTGTGCGACGGGCCCTCGCATACTTGATGCTCGGACAACCAGAGCTTGCATTGCGTGACGCTATGCAAGCTCAAGTATGCTTGCCCGAATGGCCAACCGCCTTTTACATGCAGGCCCTCGCTCTCTCAAAACTTGGAATGGAAACCGATGCTCAAGATATGCTCAATGACGGGTCCTCCTTCGAGGCAAAGAGGCAAAACAGCTGGCGCAACTGAAAACTACGTAATATGTGATTAGGTCGATGCTATGTTAGCCTCCGCAAACGCTCGCTTGATTTGAGGTAATGTTTATTTGAAATTACTACTTCCCATTCTCTTCGTAGACTACAGTTTTCGATGGTAATTAGCATTGTATAAATCGCTTCTAAAATGCTGAATTTTTTTTTAGCATTCGAGTTATTATGATGTCATTTTTGTGCCATTTGATTTACGACAGTTTCCGGTTGGATTATTTGGGAATATAAATTGCAAGTGAGAACCCTGAATCTAAAAGTAAAGCTGTTCATATGAAACAACACTTTATCCTTACATGCACTGTTTCACGAGATATAAAACAACATATATGATTGCAAGTGAGATGCACACTTTATCATATAATTAAACACATCCAAAAGGGATGGGGGCGACTTGGTGAATGCGAGTAGAGGTCGTGGGAAGGTCGCTTGCTATGTACAGTAAACGCAACATGTGTTTAATCACATATGAATATGTGATTAAGCATGTATAACCCATACATGAGCTTGAAACTCCTTGCCTATATACACATACATAAAGTCGGGTTTAAATGAGAACGGTACCTATTTAAGAGAATAAGAAAACCGTGCATGCATCACTAAGCATATTCAAATTTGCACCTTTCACAACACAATTTATGGATTGAATTTTTGAACAATTCGAAACTTGATATATACATAATATATAATTTATGCATATCAAGTAAAATGCTGATCCATAATAATATCGAGATAATTTATGATCCAACGTAAATCACCGCAAAAGTTCAAACATCAAGAATGAAGATCAAATATTTTGAGATATCATACATTTAAATCTCATATATTCATAAAAACTAAAAATATATTGTATAATAATCTATAGACATAATCATATAATAATTTATATACATAAAATGAAAAGAAATTAAATTAAATTCAAAAAATATTTTTTAACAACAAATGTACCAAAAACTTATCAAGTAATATCCATAATAGAACGAAGAGTAAATTACGGATTTGGTCCCTGTGGTTTGAGGGTTTTTATGGATTTGGTCCCTAAACT
>LUCG01181700.1:0-27663 GCA_001633085.1 Carthamus tinctorius | reverse complement strand
TATATATATATATATATATATATATATAAGAGGAAGAGAGACAGGGACAATCAAACGGGTGTACTCACCCGCCAGGGTAAAACAATGGGACATACCGATGTGTATGTCGAACCCTGGCAAGCCCGAGCCCTCATTTGAGGGCTATATGTAGGGTCTTACTATAACATCTCCAACAACTATGTTACTTAAAACAGATAACAGAAAGATTATATGTTATCTTATATATTAAAAAAAAAATAGAAAAATGATAAAAAAAAAATTATATCAAAAGATATCCTTAAAACTTTTGAAAAAAAATTAATAGAAATAGTATTATATTCTGAACTCATCATCTATTTAAACCCAACCACCCCTTCCCAACTTCCTCAAACCCTCCATTCTTTCAGTTTTCTCCATAACCAACAACAATGGCGACAGCTGCAACCACGTACGCCTTCCTCCTCTTCTGCCTCCTCCTCTCCTCCCTAACATACATCTCCGCCGTCCACGGCGGCGGAGACGACAGGTCCCCGCCCCCGCGGACGGAGGAGGAGCTCAGGAGCACGTACGAGTTGTGGCTGGTTCGCCATCAGAAGGCCTACAACGCATTGGGGGAGAAGGAGAGGAGGTTTCAGATCTTCAAGGACAATCTGAAGTTCATCGACGAGCATAATTCCTCCGGCAACCGGAGCTACACCGTCGGCCCGAACCGCTTCGCTGACGTCACCAACGACGAGTACCGGTCCACGTATTTGGGCGCCAGAGGTTACGCCGCCGGTGGTCGCCGGACCGCGAAGGTGCAGGGGGCCGGAGTTAGCCAGCGGTATGCCGTTCGGAGCAACGAGATGTTGCCGGAAGAAGTTGACTGGCGGAAGACCGGCGCGGTTGCTCCGGTCAAAGATCAAGGAAGTTGCGGTATGATTTTATAATTTTTTACCGTTTGTTACAGCTTAATGAGCTTAAACTGCTTAATGTGATTAATCACTTATTTGGTAACCTATATATAACTATCGGTTAATTATTTAAAAAGTGGCTTATTCAATAAGTTCTGGAGTTTTATGCAGAAAGTCAATTTTTTTTCCAAATCTGTACCTCCATGTTAAGATACAAGCTTAATGTAGCTTAATGTGACTAATCACTTATTCGGTTAACTATATAGGATATTTGATAGGTGCTTAATTATTCATACAGGTTATTTGATAGTGGCTTAATTATTTAAAAAGTGACTTATTCGGTAAGTTGTATTCGTAGGGGAGTTTTGTGCAAAAAGCCAATTTTTTTCCCGACCTATCCTGCATGTTAATATACAAACTTATGGGCTGTTTGTTTTTTTAGAAATTATCTCTTAAAACCTCTTGAGTCTGAAAATTAAGAGGTCCGTAGACTTAAAATTATTTCTTTTATTTTTAAGAAAAAATCTAAAACCTCTTATAGATCCTTTGAAATTTTAAGTTGTACACCCACCATCTACCTCTTATTTTTAAGATGTGAAATCATATTTTAGACTTTAAACGACACCTTAATGTGACTAAATCACGTATTTGCTCAACTATATATTGGGATATTTTTTAGAGTAGCTCAATTATTTAAAAAGTGACTTATTTATATAGAGCTTAATGGAAAACCGGCCAAATAAACCGTTATTTGATCTTGTTTATGAGAAGATTGTATATAACTGATTGGAACGTTGCAGGGAGTTGTTGGGCATTTTCGACGGTGGCAGCGGTGGAGGGGATCAACAAAATAGTCACCGGAGAACTGGTCAGTCTATCGGAGCAGGAACTTGTTGACTGTGACAAGAAAGTCAACACCGGTTGCAACGGCGGTGGGATGGACGACGCCTTTGCATTCATCGTCTCCAATGGCGGAATCGACACAGAATCCGACTATCCTTACAAGGGTGTCGATGGCGTTTGCGATCCGATTCGAGTAAGCATCGCATGCTCTTAAAAATTTAAGGTTCTTAAACGGGACCCAATATTTATGTGCGGTGAAGCTCCCATACATTCTTCGTTGAAAAGCAATGAACCAACTATCAGACCAATATTGATTTTGTAAAAAATATCTCTTTAAACGTTTCTAAATTTTAATGTTGAGAATATGAAATTAATGTGCAGAACAAGGCAAAAGTTGTTAGCATCGATGGTTACGAAGATGTTCCTCCGATGAACGAGAAAGCTTTGATGAAAGCCGTAGCGCACCAACCCGTGAGTGTCGGAATAGAAGCATCCGGCCTCGGTTTTCAATTATATTCATCGGTAAGTTTTAATCCATCATTACTTTTTAGTTCGAGGACCCTATTTACACAATTGTCGGGTCGAGTCGTCTTCCAACGATCCAAGGCAATTGTTATATACCGTAATTAGTAACGGTTAACGGAAGGACCTCTAACAAATAAGTTGTTCTACGACTATCTATTTCAGGGCGTGTATACGGGTTCATGTGGAACTGACCTAGACCATGCCGTGCTTGCGGTGGGATACGGTTCGGAAAACGGGAAGGACTATTGGATCGTTCGTAACTCATGGGGGAGCAATTGGGGCGAGGATGGGTACATTCGGATGGAGCGTAATGTGGTTAGACGCACTGGCAAGTGCGGGATCACAATGATGGCTTCTTACCCGGTCAAGAATCGAAACGAGAATCCCAGTATCTCAAACAGTGTTTATACTGATCTGATAAGCAGCGCCTGATTATTTTATATTCTGTTACACGAAACGCTAAAAGGAAGCAAATGAGTTGGATCAAGTGCGGTTTCTCGCACAATCTCTTGGTGGCTTATGTTTATGTCTATGAACTCGTTCCGAGGTCTCGATATTTACCCTTTAAAAGTAATTGTGATGGTTTGATTGTTTTTTTTACGTCTTTTTAGAAAGTAATTGTATCTTGCTTTCGTTAAAAAAATATCTATTCACATATGAATGTTGAATATTCATCAATTTCTTGGTGTGAATGTGGAAAGGCAAAAATAAATCTCAAATTTGTATTTTTTTTTTGGAACACTAAGTTAACGCACATACACGTCCCAGCGATATCGGGCCTCCTTACGGACAATTCCATTAATTCGCTGCAACCCGGCCCAACTTATGGTTGAATCCGACCGATAGGTTTTAGGAGCCTATGGACCAATCCGAACCGGTCCCAAACCCGAGCCGAAGAACCAGATAGTCTGGATATCTCAGGAAATGATAGGATATAATAATTATTTTTGTACCAAATCTGATATAAACAAAGACCAATTAAAAAGATGTTGTAACCTTTTAAAAGAGTAAATTACGGATTTGGTCCTTGTGGTTTGGTGGTTTTTCTGGATTTGGTCCCTAAATTTCAATAATTATGGATTTGGTCCTTGTAGTTTGCAAATTCTATTGGATTTCGTTCTTATGGTTTGCAAATTCTATTGAATTTGGTCCTTGTGGTTTGCAAATTCTATTGGATTTGGTCCTTGTGGTTTGCAAATTCTATTGGATTTGACCCTGCCTACCTGCACTACCAAGAACCAAATTCAATAGAATTTGCAAACCACAAGGACCAAATCCGTAGTTATTAAAGTTTAGGGACCTAATCCGTAAAAACCACGAGAACCAAATTCGCAATTTACTCCTTTTAAAATTTTCACAAATTTAATGAAATCGTGAATATTAAGCGTAATAATTTTTTTTTCTTTATTCAAAATTTAATTCATTAAAACTGTTTTTATCAAGAACTCTTAATTATTAACGAATTTTTTTTGACAAATTTAATGAAATCGTGAATATTAAGCGTAATAATTTTTTTTCTTTATTCAAAATTTAATTCATTAAAACTGTTTTTATCAAGAACTCTTAATTATTAACGAATTTTTTTTGGAAAGACCAGCCTTCTTTTTCTCTAACAACAACCAAAAACGATATCTAAATAATAAATGTTTTATAATCTTTGTCAATATAGGCATCGTTTTATACCAGATAAGATTATTAGTCCTTGTCATGTTTATCCGATAGACTAAATGAGTCAGCGGACGTTGGCATAGTTAGGGTTTAGTAAACGTTTCCTTAGGGGCCGCATCTGGTTTTGGTGGATTTAGATTTCGTAAAAGTATTTAGAATGGAAGATTTGGATTTTAAATGATTTGGAATCTTTGATGTATTTAGTTGTTTCTACCTCGTCATTTACGTGAGTTGCAGAAACTCCGGATGAATTTCTCTTTATAAGTATTATTGTTTCCTCTAGTAAAATTGTTAGGCTTTCACGTGAGACCAAGTTAAGACTTTGCACATGAAACTTCACAGAAAGTAAAAAATTCGAGCCTTCATAGTGAAAACACTGTAAACGTTATGTTCATGGTGCTTTTCACTATGAAGGTTTGATTTTTCTTTTTACATTCACAACATGTTCACTGTGAATGTTCGGACTTTTTTACCTTCACGGTGTTTTTCTATAAAAACTTGATTTTTTTTATCTTGACAGTGTTTTTCACTATGAATGCTCAATTTTCTTTCAACTCTCACAGTATTCTGCTATGAAGTTTCATGCGTGAAGTTATGGTTTCACCGATCTTACGAAAACAAGTTGGTTCCACGTGAACACGTTTTCGAAGATATCATATATTTTCTATATCTAAAATAAACAAAATATTCAAAATCAAGGTTTCCGTTTTCGGAAAAATATATATGAGAGCCGGTCAAAGCGAAAGTGTTCTCACAACCAAAAATTCAGATCCCAAAACCGGTTTTTCCGACCCATCCACCGGTGCCGGAAACCACCGTTCTACCAATTCCGTCGCCAACTCTCCGTCTTCTCTCCGCCGTTCCCCTCCGCCACAGCAGCTCCCAATTGTATCTGCAAATCGGATGAAATAATCAAAGAGGCGTGGAACTGATATCCAGGATTTTTTTTGGATCTATGTGAGTGATCGGATCCCTAATTGATCTACCACATTCGTTTGTAATACTTGCATTTTGAATTTTTGATAGAAATTCGTCAATGTATCTCGTTTTTTTTCTCGTGCGATTCGACTGATTTCGCTCCTTTTGAGTTATGCAAACACGAAACATAGATCAATGCACTGTCTTACGTATGCCATTACTGACGGTTAGTTCATAAATTGATGTACTCCTCCAGCGGAACACTCGTCGTAAATGGTGAAGAGTGTGGTTTGTGCTTGAGTTTTTGTTATCGGAGTTGAATTTGTCTTTGAGCCCTGCGCTATAGATACGTGTTTTTGTTTGAGAATGACATTCCCTAAGCTATGAATGCTGCCGTTTTATGTATATATCTCTGCCAAATATTCACTATCAATGGACGAATTCATGTTGTTGTTTCCAGGGATTTGCTCCAAGCTAGTAATGAAGTGTTAAGAGGAGTAATGATAATTAATTAACTTAATTGAGGCATGACACCTATATTGATGTTGGTCCTTTAAAGAAGTGTGAAAGATGGTGTATTCTGAGTGAACTCAACGGTGTTGTTCAGCGTTATTTTGTACATGAATCTTTCTTTAGGAATTAGGATTGGAATTTCAATGCATAAGATGTTTTGGTTCTTTAGAATACAGCACCAGATATGCCATACCAATTGCTTCTGCAGGTCATGCAGTGTTGTAACCATGCTGAGTAAGTAGCTATTAGTTATCATTTGTTTTAAATGGAAACCATGTATCATTCGTGGATTTTGTTTGTGTGCAGAATGGCTTCAGAATCCAACGTCTCATCTCAACCTCCAACTGAAGTTAGTGATGTTAAAACCTCCACATCCACCGCCTCTGCACAGACTAGTAATTCTGCAGTTGGCTCGTCTTCCGGGCAATCTACACCTATTGTATCATCTTCGGATGAAGTTCCGAATTTTCCCAAACCTATGGTACCAGCACAAAACAGTTCACAGGCTGAAAACACTGGGAAGTGGGCCATTGCACGAATTGCCAGTGGGTTTGGTTTGCACTTGAGAGCTTCTGGAGCAAATGACAATGCTAATCCAGCATCTCCATCAGCCGTTCTTCAGTCTGTTGGAAAAGGTTTAGTTGACACATCTCTGGGTGCTGTGAAGGCAGTGCAAGTTAAAGCACGCCATATGGTCTCCCAAAACAAACGAAGATACCAGGTTGCTGAACTTAACACCATTAAAATATATCCATTCTATGTAGAAGCAGTTTTATAGACTCCAAGAGATTAGTCTTGGTCATGCAAAATTTCTTCTTATATAACTTATTTCGTAGATTCTCTTACAACCTTACACAACACAATAATGGCCTTCCATTCTTGTGATAGAAAATTTAGCACTGAATTGTAACTATTGACTGATTCGCTTCTTTTGACACACAAAGTATTTGTCTCATCTCATCATCTTTAACTCATGAACAACCTAGATTCAGTAAATATAAAAGCACTAGTAGCCTTTGGCCCGACTAAGCAACTAGTACAATGAAGTCTTCTGAACCGATGGTTATGGATTCAAGACGCTGCTAATAGGGTGTTCATATTATTACCGATTTAAGGAAACACAAGAAACGCAGCCTAGCTAGACATTAGTCGGAGGATTAGTCCACTGTTATTCTTAAATCTTGATAATTGATGTCATTCTTGTTTGGTAAATGTATCATTTCATGGTCCTTATTAATGAAGTAGCAGATTGCAGCAAGTGGGATGCTGGAACTGGTGCAGAATATCTTTTAGAGAAATAACATGACCTAACTTCATCCTTCTTAACTATCCAAAAGGGCCATTATCTGATTTTGGAAGGCCGAAGTTGTACAAATCTTTTAACCAAAACTTGTTGTGCCTGAAGAGGAAAATGGGAATCCATAACTTTCAGATAGAAAATAGACTACTTTCACTTGCAGTCAACTGTATAACCTCAGAACATCATGTCATGCACATAAAAGGGTGGTGCCAGTTTATGAGCCCTGAATTGCCCTCCTGCTAAAGATGTCTAAGACCCGAAACATATTTTGAAAAAAACCCAGACTTATTCAACCTGTTACCTCATTACATCTGTAAAGAGAGCTTCTTTATATGACCCCTTGTTTTGATGGATAGAAAACAGTAAGCTAGACATAATAAGAAATGTGAACATACAGAATAACTGAATAAGTAGGTAAATGTTATCCGGTAAAGAAAGCACAATAAACATAAAAGCTACCAAAGTTGATGATTGTTTGGTATTATGGAAGGGTATTCTTATATACTTTCAACTTTACACCTTTTGCTGATATTTTTGTTGTTTACTATACATCCTCTTTCTATGTTGATGCTGCACATCTACTGCAGCTTGCTCCACTAATTAAATCCAAATTGTTATTTTGCTGGTTCTGTGAGATCAAACATATTATGCCTTGGTCTGATAATTTTTCTTTCTACTTAATAGAGATTCCCTTTACTTCTTTTTTCTTTCTCTCTCCTCTTCTTCTTTGGTCAAACTGAGACACTTGTTTAACAAAGATGATATTGCTTAATTCAGTACACAAACATTTGATGCTATTCCTAATCTCAGGAGGGAGGATTTGACTTGGATTTGACTTATATTACTGATAATATAATTGCAATGGGTTTTCCTGCTGGTGATATGAGTTCTGGGCTTTTTGGATATTTTGAGGTAAACAACTGCTAAACTCAACCAAAATTTTAGACAATCAAGTCTAGTTACCTATTGTCTTTCTCATGAATGTCTTAAAGCTAAATGCAGGGATTCTACCGAAATCATATGGAAGAAGTGATCAAATTTTTTGAAACTCATCATAAGGTATCCCCATTTCATTTTAATCAAACTGCCAATGCTACAGAGCCTATGTGAATGTAATGAGGATAAACCTAGAGAAAACTATTTACGTAATTACCATGATGGAATTTTACACGACTATGAGTACAACAAACATTATGCAGATCATTATGTCATACTGCAATGGCTGAGAAGAGCCTTTTAGGATATTCTGTCATAAGTCTAGAATTTGGCATGTTTGCACAAGGTGGCTCCTCTTGTTCTGTGAATCAGGGTACTTGATATGATGCCTGAAAACCTTATACTTCAAGATGTCTGATGACCTTCACCTAATTTCACAACCAATATTTGCCATCTCACGTATTCATGGATGGATGTAATGGACTTCAGAAATTCCAGCAATATCTAGTATTCTAGTTACATAAACCCTATACATGAAGTGCTTTTTTAGTAGCTACAAGATGATGATGCCTGATACTCTTTTTCTCCGCATTTGTTTAAATTCAGTGGCTGTTTATACCAGCAGAAACTGCATGTTAAGAACGGTGTTAAATGTTGATATTGTGAGTATTTTTATTGGTCAACAGAATAAAATTCACTATGCTGCAAATGCAACTAAAGCATCTTGGAACTGGTTAATACAGCATTACTAAACATGACTCTGACACTAGATTCTTAAAGCATTATGTGATTCAAAGAAGAATACCACAATGTGTTCCTCTGACAAGTTTGCGACCAACTATGAGCATAAAGCCAGTTCTAACCTGATAAATCCCACACCCTTGTCCCATGTATCTGGAAAGCTTGGATGTAAATAAGAACTATATATAATAGGATATTTTTTTGATAAAGTAGGATAATCTTTTATAAAGATATAATAGGATTTTTGAAGCCAAAATAGGTGGTCATGAAGCTTTGGTCAACTGGTTGCTAGATCATCATTGTTTTTGCCCTTCCACTGAAATTTTTAGATTGAAATCTTTCACCACTACATGATGATATCTTCACCTAATAGGCCACTGATTGAAAAATAAACAGAAGAAGATTTGCCTGCTGAATGTTAATATTATCTTCAAGAATGTGACTGCTGGACACCTATCTTTAACCTGATGAAACTTTCCGTGACATGATCAATTTATACTTTCGACTTCTATTATTCTATATGATATCCCATAACCTCAATATACTTCGTTGATGCTTTGATGGGAGCTTGATATCTATTTTCCTTCTGCAGGATAGATACAAAGTGTATAATCTTTGTTCAGAAAGACTGTACGATGCTTCACTATTTGCAGGAAAGGTGTGTGATTCTCTCCGAATGAAAAAAGTCATATCATGTATTCATGTTGTTACTAGTTGGTTGGGACTTGAGGAGTAACCAGAAGATGAGTGAGAATCTCAAAGTTACCATCACATTGTCTGCCATATGAAAATATAACAATTTGTGCCCCGAATGAATGGTCGTCAAACAATAATCAATAATAATCTTTTAGTCAAACTATTATTTCAGAAAGCAGCAATTTTGAACTAGAACAAATATAGGGGGTACCTTTTCTTGCTGTTAAACGAAGCCTTAAATTCCATTCACACTTAGTAAACATATTTTCCAGATCATTGTAAGCTCAGGATTGAGACGAAACATATAACTACATATATGTCAAATGATAAATTTGGATGGTACAGTTGAATAGTTGAATCTACACCATGCATCAGTTAGCTTCTGTTTGTTAGCTGCTTAATGAGACTTATAGCTTATTCTGACAACTATACATGACTCTTTGATAGTGGCTTAATGATACAGAAAGTGGCTTATTCAGTAAGCTTATAGAGGGGAGCTTTATGTAGAAAGCCAAGTTTTTTACATACCTGCCCCTCTCAATTAAAAAAACGCTCATATATAAAAACCCCTCCCAAACAAAAGTCTTTCCAATATATACAGACAAATTAATCTTCACAGACAATTATATCCATACAACACTTAGCTAACATATCATTCATAGTTTCATACTGCTCTGTCCTGTTAACTATGCTTTCATTCATGGTCCATAAACACAAAGAACATCTTATTCAACTTGAAACACCTTTATGAGACTTTTGTACCTTACCTTACTTTTTTGTTGGTAATTTGGAACCCAGTAATGGAAATAAACTGAAAGAAAACTGATCTTGCAGGGTTTTCCATCTTTATCTGACTGCAGGTTGCATCTTTCCCATTCAACGACCATAATTGTCCCCCTATTCACCTAGTACCATTATTCTGTCAAAGTGCTTACTCATGGTTAAAGGCGGATATTCTTAATGTCGTGGTTGTTCATTGTAAAGCTGGTAAAGCAAGGACAGGTTTAATGATTTGTAGCCTTCTTTTGTTTTTGAAGGTAACTTTTAATCATCTTTATTAGAGTACGCAGTTATTTGTGCTCCTTTAAGTAATCAAAGTCAATCATCAGTTAACCTCACTTCTCGTATCATTTTGCAGTTTTTCCCTACAGCACAGGAGTGTATTGATTACTATAACCAAAGAAGATGTGTAGATGGCAAAGGATTGATACTTCCAAGCCAGATTGTCAGTTACCTTCTTCTACAGAACTTTTATCCTGCTTAAAATTTTCAACTGCACGGGAGTTATTACTAATTAGTGGTATTTCTTTTTCTAGCGGTACGTAAAATACTTTGAGCGCATCTTGAGAGAATTCAACGGTGAAAGTCCACCTGGCCGGAGGTAATCTCATCTTCCTTCTATTCTTTAGTTCAATCTTCGATAGATACATATGTTATTACTCCCTCTGTATCAAAGTAAATGTCCACAATGAAAATGACATAGTTTTATGAATTTGAAATTATTATACTTTTTAAATAACCAAATGACACTTTTTCCGTTTATAGTGGAGAGATAAATTTCTCCATCTCATATTTAGGGGTAGAATGGGAAATTGGAAACTTATTTTTGGAAGTGGACACTTATTTTAGGACAAACTAAAAATGTAATGTGGACACTTAATTTGGAACGGAGGGAGTATTTTTTTTAGTAAAGGTGACGAAGATGGGCAATGCCCATTTTAACAAAAAAAAAAAGAAAATTGGTTCTCTTTGAATAAATTGCGCCCACTACTTTCAGAGTTCGCCACTTAAGTTATTATTTTTAGGTGCATGCTGAGGGGATTCAGGCTTCATGAATGCCCTTATTGGGTCAGACCTTCAATTACCATATCCGATCATAATGGTACGCCTAAGTTGTTTGATTGCTTAAACATTGTTGATGCATAATCATTTTCCTTCACATATTTCATCAAGCTAGGATATGCTTCTAGTTTTCATTGTGCTGTGTGCACATTATCTGGACTTTGATATATACAGTTCATTACAGGAACTTTATTTACAACAAAAAAGCATCCAAAAACGAAGAATCTTATGGTAATTATTTGTGTATCTTTTCTGGGATATGCACATAAGTGACTTCTCTGAGCCCACTAAGAAATGTAACCAATTTTGCAGCCTGAAGATTTTTGGATTCGCGCACCGACAAAAGGGATTGTAGTATTTGCTCTACCTGGGGAGCCTGGTTTGACAGAGTTAATGGGTGATTTCAAGATCCAATTCCATGATCGCCAAGGCGATTTTTACTGGTCAGTAAAGATTACTAGTTCTTCTTTGTGCCTAATCTATTTATAGATAAAGCATAATATCATACCTGCTTTCCGTAATTATTCTTAGAAACTCATCTGATTACTGGAAATATGACATCTTACTGTTTAATAAATCTGAAAATGGGTTGATATGGTGACACATAAATAATTGGTTTGAAGTTTGAGTCATATTCATGAGCTTGGGTATCGTGTAGGAATTAGATTGCTGACACTTTGGATGCTTTTCTAATTGTTAATTTCTTGTCTTTAGTTGGCTGAATACAACAATGATGGAGAACAGGCTAGTTTTGAGCGGTTTTGATTTTGATGATTTTGACAAGGTATGTGAATTGCTGAACCCTCCTTCTCTTCCTCTATTTTTTGATCTTTTCATGTACTTGTAGTATTGTAGCATGCCAAAAACATGTGTCGAAACTCAGAAGATCATTTAGAACATAGAGTATTCAAGTTAAGTGGATTTCACAAAGAGGTCTGTAGACTTCTGCTATTAAAGGTGAAGGGGATATTAGTTCATTTAGGTACCATAAATATTTCAAGAACTGTAAGAATCAACTATTCATGATGAATATACCTAAATATTCATGATATTCAATTTTTCATCATGAATAGTTGGTTCTCATGGTTCTCAAATGAACCTGCACCTAACGATGAATTAGTCAACATAATAACTTTAGTATTTCCTTAATTAATAAGCTCTATTCAACTTAATAACTTTAGTATTGCTTGCCACTTGATCTAAGATCAATGTTTACAAAAAAAATTCTTTAGTCATAGACTATTAAGATGGCCCTACCCCGACCCCATGTGGGATTTACTAGATCCATTTGGTTTCGGATATGTGAGGATCGAGTCATTATATTTAAAAAAAATGTTTGTCAACTAGATGCACTAATAGCAGAACCAAAGGTCATGCTATGCAACTTACAGTTTAACTAGTTCATGTCTTCTATCTATAAAATTAAATCTTTAAGTTTGTGAACTTTCATCAGGATGCCTCAGAAGGGACAGATCACATGGGCAATCGGGTATACACCATGTACATAAAATTACTCCTTCCGTCCTAAAAATAAATATCCATAATGAAATTAGTTCTGAAATTTTATCCCTGATATCCATCGCATATATCTAATGGTAAAAAAATTGGGAAGTATGCAATTAGTTCTGAAATTGCACACTTATTCTGTGACAAGCTAAAATAGAAATATAGACATTTATTTTTAAGGCGGAGGAAGTATCATGGTTTGTATTTGTAAATGATAATGCATCCCTACACCGAGTCACCAAGGGGACTGGTCTGGATTAGATTGGACAAGAGTGATGGAAGACTTTAGGGTTTTATTTGACATGGATAGTTTTGTAATTTACCAAACTTATCCTATATCCATGATTTTTATTCCACCTATTTTGGTGGGACATCAAAAAATGCATTCTTGTACCACTTGGTCTAATCATCATACCGAACTTGGGACAACAAGTTTTTATTCTGTCCTGTTAGTGTTTTGTACCGTTCCACTAAGTACATTCTATCCCTAGACCCTACCTTTACATGAGATTTACCTTGGATCGTTTTTTTTCTTTGCAGAGAAAATTGCCCGTTCCGGGATTCAAAGTCGAGGTAGTGATGGTCGATTACGATGGTACAATTCCCGAAAAGTTCAGAACTAACGACAAACCTACTACAAGCTCCAATGATTCTTCACAATCATGCAAACATCCTAACCTCAATCAAAACAAAGCTTCCGGGGACCAAGAAAACGACAATGTGTTCTCCGACAGCGATGATGAAGACGAACCCGCGTCCACGAACAGGAGCGCACCCAACGTGGCCTCCAGGCCCGGGACCGCACCACCTTCGCTGCCGCCACCGGAATCCGGGAAAACGGCAGCGGAAGTAACGAGTTTGAGGAAAAACACGGAACAACTTTCGTTAAATAGGCAACAGTCGATTCCAGGTTCCAACAACATACAAAACGAGCAGGTTGAGAGATCGATTCCGAATCTGAACTCAGGTGACATCAAGGCGATTGCGGCCGATGCTTCGGTTTTTTCGTTTGGTGACGATGAAGACGATGAAAGCGAGTGATTTTTTTCCGAAAGGAAATGACATTTGTAGCCTTGGATCTTGTTTTTTTTTGTTTGGTTGTTTTGTGCCTCAATTTCCTGTCCACAAGTTCATACATAGGTCCAAAACTTGTGTTTAGCAATGCTGATTTCGTTTGATGATACAATGCTAAAACTGACTTTTCTGGCCGTTGAATACGAAGCATCTTGTTTGAAATATCGTTCATTTTTCAGTTTGAAAGTTCCCCGTTCGGTCCAGCAATGAGATGAAACTATAAGCATGCTCGGAAATTGTATGCAATGTTTCTTTTAGATTATTCGTAGCGACCGATTGATGCTAATTTTGTTAACCTTAATACGCCCAGTCGCAGAGCCTGACACTTCAAAGGGGCTTGTTGGCCCCCTTCTTAGCTCTTGATGTCTGCTTTAAGCTTCGTCGAATAAGGCCCGTAGCTTACAACATCTTATGAGAAGGGCCTGTAGCTCGATACAATTTAAGGCCAGTTGCGTACTTGCTAGAGACGGATTCCGCCATTCCCTGAAACATCAGGGCCCAGCTTGAAAAAGATTTGGATGTGGATGATAGAGAGCATATTTTTTATATATCCCCAAACCCACAATTATTAAAGAAAATCTTTACAACAATTTTATAATCTTTGTTGTTTTGTGAAAAAAAAAATGTTTTCTTTTACGAATTAATGCATGAGAAAAGGAATGAAAATGGTCATTTTATTGTCCAACGTAATTTCGCATTTCAGAGTTTTAACTTTCCTTTTATGAATTCGTGTGTTGGTTTTTATGGTAAGCGCTTACCTTTGGGTAAAACTATCCCTTAGCAAGACCTAAAAACGCCTCCAACAAACTTTCATATTTTGAACGACTTCTTATGGCGAACAAATCATTACACCTATAAAAATAAAAGGAATTTACCATTTTCTCCTTTCATGTATTAAACATCATACAAATCATTAGTCAAATACAAGAAAATATACTGGAATCTGTTTTTATTGCTGTGACATTTTACTTTAAATTTGCATGTCACACCACCTCCCAACCCGTGCTCCAACTAAAATACACTAGGTACGTTTGGTTTAGTAGAGAGAGGTTCATACGAGAAGCATGTCAATCTAAGAAAAAGCAAGGAGCAATCTCAACCACATATTTTGGGTTACGGTGGACGTGATCACGGAGGATTGAATCGATTCATGAGAGGGTAGATATTATTAAAGGGGGGACCACGGTCAAAGCCACCTTTACTGACTGAATGAGTGACTGAGATTGCTTCTCACGTTTTCTTATAAAGTTATGTTTCTCATTTGAACCTTTTTCTGGTTTGGTATAAAAAAAATAACCTCATGAATTTATACCTAAAATAACTAAAAAAATAACACCAAAACTCATGAATTTATACCTCCAATGACCTGTTACAGCTTGATACAGATTCACATAATACAGTTGACTGAAGAACCTCCATATTATCCTTCCTCATATCTATAATGATTTTAAAGATAAAACCCTAATATGATGATCCTTAAACTATGATAGTTAATTGAAACAACAATTTTAAAAAAACAAAAACCTAACAAAAATGTAAACATATGTGATACCACTCCTTTGGGTTCCAAAATCTCAATGACAATCAGCTCTTTCTTGAAATCTTGATTTCTAGCAATTCAACACCATTTCCACCATCTTTAGGCAGGTTTTCAGAAGCATTTGACCCAAATCTGAAACCCTTTTGGAAGTTGGTTCAATCCCGAAAACCGTGACGCTCGAAAACCAATAAATTTGCTCAAAAAAGACGGTCAAAGTCCAGATTGTTTTCTTGCCTGCGAAACTATGATCTTGTGTAACGTGGATATCTCTTGATCCCGTTCGCTTAGTGTTTTCTTCAGGGTTTCGATCTCTTTCAAATAACCATCACAATTATCGCATTCAATGGTTTCTTTTGGTTCCGTCTTTAACTTCTTGGGCTGAGTTGGGATGATATCATCTTCGGCTGACCTCTTATTTGATGCCACTTGGACATTATCGCTATCTTGGACCATTTTTCGAACATACAAACTACCAGTTGCACCTGAATCTAGTTTGAAGGAAACTAACTTCTGCGGACGCCCAGATGAATCCTGAGAAGGGAATCAATTAAGAGAGTGAGATTTAACGAATGGATATAAAATCCGAACCCTTTTTATGTTCTTGAGCTATGATTTCAAATTCCAACACGAGGCCAAAAAACTAACAATTGACAGATAAACTTGTTGGTAGCTGATAAATGAGTAATGCATGGTAAAAACTCGCTAATAGGTTGATGAGTGATGACAATGTAAAATTACCGAAAGATCCGTTTGGTTTGTGGGACTTGGCAGGATTTGGAATTGAGCTCCATTCCAATCCCACATTTGGTTCAACGGGAAGTCAAGAATTGAGATCCCGATTCCAGGATTTCAATGAAATCATTGAAATCCCACAAACATGGAATTTAGAAATCCGATGAGGGTAGTTGGTAGTCGCGGAAATTCATACGATTTTGTTTATAAATAATGTACTAAAAATATGTTAAAAAACACTTGTTTAATAATCAATTAATAAGAAGGTAATTTAATTTGTTTTTTAGAAATTATTAATAAAGAATGGAATTCGATTCCATTCCAAATCCTACAAACCAAACACACTAAAGATTTTCAAATCCCACGAAATCCGAATACCTCAAAAATATTCCGTCAAAACCAGAATGGGGTCCCTAAAAGAATAGAGTTTTTGGTGACTCCGAAGAATTTTGAGCAATTCAAATTCCCAAATGAGTCTTATCTCTAGGTTTGTATATTAGCAGGTGATTATCTAAGGTGGTAAATAATTGCTTTGATGATGTAAAAGGTTTAATTTGTGCCAGTAAAATGTTAAAGTAAGAGTAGCATACTTTAACTTGATCGCCTTCAAGGTTCTCAAACGCTTTATCAGCCTCTTGTTTGTTCTTGAAAACTGCAAAAGCCGAATACTTGTCTCCTCCAGCTTTCTTATTTGCCTGTAATCAAATTGTTTGCAAAACCCGCCATATTCATAAGATGAGAAACAAAACATACACACTAAATAAAGTACTCCAAGTGTCTACACTTCTATTAAGTTGTCTTTAGGCATTAATTGTTTGATTTTTTTTCCTGGATAAATAGCTTGAACAACAAAAAATTACCATTTTAACCTTATGTCTGCGTAAGTGGTCAATGTAAATAAATTGTTTGACAAATATTTAAAGTGACAAAAAACTTAAAAGAAAATATACTATTTAAGGTAACATAAATAATATGAATTCAACGAGTTGATAGCACAATACTAACTTAAAATATATTTTAGAACAATAAAGTATTATTGTTTGCTTACGACTTTTTAAATTTATGCATATTGGTAAAGTATTTATGTTTTAATGAGACATGTGATTACAAATTGTAGGACAAAGATAATTTTGGAAAAAAAATATTCCAACTTATTGCATTAGGAATGGATGGGATAACTAAAAATGTTTAGTCAATCTCTTAGTATTAAGCTAAAAACAAACACCTTATTTTAACTTAACTAATTATAAGCTAACCACCCATCAAGATTATTAAGTTGAAAACAAACACCCCTTGGTTTGCCCCTAAATAAGCATCCACTCTCAAAAGTGTCTACTTTCCAATTCTACCCTTAAGTATGAGATGGAGAAATTCATTATTCTTTCTATTATTAAGGGTACAATTGTCAGTACATACAAAGATATGAAATCTTTATTGACATACCAGGAAAGACCCTCATAACAGGTCTTGCCCAACATGTTAGAGACACCCTTTACTACGATCGCATGTTTTCTATTCTATTTTAGATTTTTTTATAAATACTTTCTTCCAAAAATTTCAAACAGGAATATCGACTGATTATTCAATAAGACAACTAGGTAACAATCTAAAAAATTCCCGCGAAGCGAAACATATCTTTGTGATGATCATGAAACTGAGGGCAAAGGGGGAATTAAATATTAACCTTTGATTCAATGGTGAAGTCTCCAGAAATAATTTCTAGTAATTTTTCTGCAGGGATGTTGATTGGTATGCGGTGGCAAAGTAACTTCATCGCATCTGCTTCATGCACCTATAGTTCAAAAGTAGATAAACCAATCAAAGGGAACAAATCGACCAAACATAAAAGTGGACATAAGAGCAAGTACCAAACTCACGTTTTGATTCAAGAGTAGAGTGTTATCGTCTCCCCTTTCTATTTTCGCAAGAACAAGTTTCATTGCCGCACGTGCATCCTCCACACAATCATGAGGAGCACCTTCCTTCCGAAGTTCAAATCCCAAAACCGACTGCAAAATGTCCAACAGTTATTCCACCATCCCAAAATAAATGTTCAGAATAAAAAGGACACATAGTTTTACAAATGCGTACATATTCATTTTTTAACTAACTAAATGACAATTTTACCCTTAGTAATAGAGGGAGTAATGAACTTCTCCATCTCATTATTAAGGGTAGAATAGGAAAGTAGGCACTTATTTTAGGACAAAATAAAATAGAAATATGGACACATTTTTGGACGGAGGGAGTAAAATTTTAGCCTCCAAAATGAAGCAAGCTTCCACAAGCAAAAAAATAATCCAAAGAGGGGAGTTATGACATATAGAAGCTAGACGTTTGACACTTGCCTTACACAAGTCATTCAAAGAGGGTCTCTTGAAATTGGAGCCACTCCAATACTTGAAAACAAGAGAAGTGTCGATTACTCTTGTATGGTCTATCTTGAGTGCTGCAAAATATGGAAACAATAAATGATAAATAGAGGGTAAAAAGATAGCAATCAATGACCAAATCTTGTGACGAAACTTATAGGTTACAAATAAACTGGATCTTAAATCACGAAACATGGTTACCTAGTAGATCATTATTCAGACTATGTCCAACCAATATGGTTCCTCTTGCTAGCAACTTCATCATGGTTACCTATTGAAAACGAGTCAATTTCAGGGGTAAAACAGGACAATGCTCAAGTAGAGACCAAATAGTTTCAAAGCTCAACCCCAGGATTTCACCTGTACATCTTCTAAAGAGCAAGTAACGTTTTCCAAGTCTTTAGCAGCAACCCCAGTGATATTGGATCTATAATCAGCAATTGCTTTATTGGGTTTAACGAGTTCATCAAGTTTGACCTACAAGGCTCTCAAATCAAATTGACCCCATCAACTTCGAGGTTGGCAGAAAGATGGAATATTCGAAAGGGTATTTGAAGTACTAAGTTATATTTAAGTACCTCTAAATCACGGTCTACAACACAAACCCTAACCAATGCATCTGTTCCATCTTCACAGAGGACCATCTCACAGTCAACAGCAACCAGTGCATTAGATCTCATTGCCTTGTTCTTTTTTCTATGCTTCGTCACCAACCACCCCTGCACCAATATCCAAAATACAAATAAGCCACCTTATTTTGTTTTCCTTTTTATCTTCACTACGTTAGAGAAGGTGATACAAACACGAACTCTTGACCCTTTTTTTTTCTTCTTAAACGAGTCTCTTCCCGCATTCAAAAAAGTATTGGGACTAAAATCACTTGGGGGCAGTTTGGATGGTTTTCGATTAAGTTAGCACAAATAGAATTGTTTGTGTTGAATTAATCTGCTTGTATAAATTGGGAAGGTTTTTTCATAGATGGAAATAGCATGTTTTTTAATTGGAAGGGGCACATTTGGAAAAAACTTGGCTTTCTGCATAAAGCTCCCCTTAGAAGCTTACTGATTAAGCCATTTTCTACATCATTATGCACTACCAAACAGTCATGTATAGCTGACCGAATAAGCTGTGAGTCCCGTTAAGCTGCCAACAAACAGGACCTTACCTAACAAATCAACTTCATTAAGAAAATAATTGCAAAGTGCACAATCAATGGGCAATGCATGAAGTGTTGGTCAGGTAACTATGTTAAAGATTATAGGTCAAGTACGATAATGGGGTAACAATAATGAGGACAACTTTAACTGCTACTTGATTACCATAGAGCAGAAATAGGTACATGATGTCATGACCCCTAGAACAAAATGCAACTCAAAGATATCTAAAGAAGATATGTCCACAAACCTCCTCGTGTGATGGAAATGAATAGCTTAAGGCATATTGTGGATGACCAACGGTCTTGTAGACCAGCTCCTGCACTTGGCACACACAAAAGGGATTAAGTTTAAGCAATGCATAAAGCAGATTGAAAACCCTAACAAATAAGTACAAACTGATATTGCATCAACATAAATCGAGCAAATGGCAAATACCCTTTAAAGGCCATTGGTATTTTATTGTGAAGAGAAGCTTACTTTAGCTATTAGAATATCAAAATTTCACAACTTAGACTGTTTCTTGGCATGTGTTTTATGTGTTCCTATGTGCATCTCTTAAACGTTGTTAGATTATTGCATGGAAACCCTAAACGGCTAAACCCTGTCATCTTGTATAGATATTGACATGCTCTCACAGTCATCACTTTCAATACTCGACTATTTTCTTGGTTTTTTACTCCCTGGTCCATTTCTCCACATAGTCCTGAGTAGTCTTTTTTGTTAAAATGTCTAGTGGGTTCATCATTCATTGGTCAAGATTGAGAGGTTCTATTCAATTTTCTTCTTAAATGTATTTTGTAAAAGAATTTATGGGTTTTTAGTTCAGTTTTGCTTCTGGACATCTATTGTTGACTCATTTAAGACTTCCATATTGTTTTAGTCTGTTCTTGTGTTTAGCCTATGCAATTTTAGTTCATGAACCACCAAATACTTTCTATCAACCAAAGCCGCTATACCAAATTACTGTCCTGACTGATATTTCAAATTTTGACCACCGTAACAGCATAGATGAAAAGTGAAAGATACATTTTTGCAGCTTCCGATAAAATACAGGACCCTAATCGTCCTACTACGAACATATGGGTTGATTAACTAACTATAACACATGCACATAAAACATAACAAACCTGTTCAGGGGTCATTTTATCCGTTTTCTTCTCGATATGCTCCACGCTTTCATGCTTTTCTACCACGTTATCAAAAAACTGAAATAAAAAGCCTTAATCATCATCAGAATCTCCATGCCATCTAGTCCATATAGAATCAAAATATAAAACAATGTTGGCCAATCACCTTTAAATCATCTTCATTGCTAAATGTCTTCAGGAAAGCAATCAATGCTTCAGGCGTCCTTCTTGCTGGATCACTCAAACTGATCCCAACCTTCTTGTCATAAACACTCAAGAAATCCTTCCATCCTCCATTGCTACCTTTCATTCCTCTCTTTTGTGCCAATTTCACAATGTCCACCAGAACCTAACAGTTTAAAGTCAAGGAAGCCAATCAACATCCAATTTGGTGTTAAAATTGAAACTAATCGATTGATAATCAAAACAATAAATAAAAAAAACTACAAACATGTTGACTGAAATGCAAGGTTTTTCTAACTTACAAACAAACAAGCAAATTCGTATAAGTTTCGTTTCACCAAAAATTCGAAATTGAAATCAGAAATTAAGCAAGCAACATAAAGAAGAAAAATTACTAAGAGTTATGACCATTAGAGAAGCTTAAATTGTACAAAAATCGCTTATGAACACAAACAGATACCTCTTTTGGGGCTTTTTCGATCTTCTCCATTGAAAATGTTTTTAGGGTATTGAAATTTGTGAGGGAAGAAAATCCGAAAGGGGTTTATATGTTTTATTCACAGTGAATGAATGAATGCCCTAGGGTTTATGGTAACGATAATAATAATGGTGTCAACAACGGTCGTATAGTGTCATGCTTTCTTTCTTTGGGCTTTCTTTTTGGGTTGTAAATGGGCCTTAAAGCCCAACTTCAATTTCCTTTCCAAAATAAATAATAGAGTAAATAAGAAAAATTATATTTCCTCATACCTTTTATACCTTTTATGTCTACCCATCCTCCTACTCATATGATAAGAAGACATTTGTCACAATTGACCATCAATTTCCAACCCATGTGACAAGTGTATTATTCTCATATGAGTAGGAGGATGAGTAGGCATAAAAGGTAGGAGGATATATGATTTCTTAGTAAATAAATTACGGATTTGGTCCTCGTGGTTTGGTGGTTTTTACGGACTTGGTCCCTAAACTTCAATAATTACGGATCTGGTCCTTGTGGTTTGAAATTTCTATTGGACTTGGTCTTTGTGGTTTGCAAATTCTATTGGATTTGGTACCTACACCACCAGGGACTAAATCTAATAGAATTTGCAAACCACAAGGACTAAATCCGTAATTATTGAAGTTTAGAGACCAAATTCGTAAAAACCATCAAACCACGAGGATCAAATCCGTAATTTACTTTAAATAATAATAGAAGATGAATGTAATAAGTTAGAGTAATTTATATACATTTTTATTTTGGTTATTCAGAAAATTATATAATTTCTTTTTAAGAAAAAATCGATCTTTTAATATATATATATATATATATATTTTACTGATATGGCAAATATTTTGGATTAGTTAAGACTTAAGCAGATTACAAGAAACACAAGCTCGATTGTTGAAGGTTGTACTGGTAATTTCTTGATGTTAGATCGGTTTATCTGTATTTTGATTAGTAAGATCATCTTCAAGGGATTTTATGAAGCAGAAAAAATGAACCTTTATTCTATTTATATTGTTCTTTAAAATAGAAAAAAATTTGATTTTTAAGATTTCTCAAATACTTGATGTCAATTGGTACGTAAGATAAATGATTTTCCTAAGATTAAACTATTATTTTTAATATATATATATATATATTTAAAACATGTATTACGATTATAAAATAATACAATATTTTAATAATATAATTATTGATGAAATCTTCAGACTTCAATGTATCTTCAAACTTATATGTGTATGAGTTGGTGGTTTATTTATATAAATTAACAACATTGTTTAAAGACACAATCATTTGTGTTCTCAAAATTCAAGAACTTATTAGGAGTTTAGCAAGATTATGTGGAACCTCTTGCTTGATTAATGCAAGAGGAAAAAAAATGAAAAACACCCATTTATTTATGAGGGTTTCCTTAAATATTTTTAAACTAAATTACTAATAAGAATTTGAAGTGGGTGAGTTGGTTCTTCTCACTTCTTCCAACTCTAATAGCAACAATTTGATACTAAAGGGGTTAAACCAAAATATTTTGATAAAACTTGTCTAAAAAATGAGTTTTTTTTTTCTTTTCTACTTTTGCTCTTCAATCATCAACCATAATTAATCATCTATTTTCTCATTTATTTGGCATTTTGGAGCATATTATCTCTCACATTTATTTATTTGTACTAAATTGTTTGATTTCATCATTAAATTGTTCAATTTACTCTAATTTCTAGGTTTGCTTTAAATAAACAAAACAGAATTCTACAAGAAATTATAGATAAAAGAAAATGAGGAAACTCAGGAAATCCCTAAAATTATAAAATTTTATAAATCAACTAAAAACCCAAATAAGTAGTTTGTAATGATAGAATTGGACTAAAAGCAGGTCGAATATAACACGTGGATATAGTTAACTTTCTAGCCGGTGGTCAAATCACTCCCCCCCCCCTTTCCCTCGGGCGCCTCCTTTTCCGATGCGTCCACCATGATTTGCAACTATTTAGTCGTACCTTAAATATGCATTTACTCACAAAGAGTTAGGGTTTTGCCACTTATTTCTAGTGTTTTGATGATTGAGAAATATAATAAATATTTAAAAGTTCTATGTAAAAATTTAATATTTAAAATATTAAAGTAAAACAAAATGGTTAAAATAATTGGCTTTTAGGACTAGTCACAATCAACTATGATTTTTTATTTTAAGAAGGACCGCTTTATGGTTAAGACCAGTTGTAGAAGGATTGGCTCGGTTTGACCAATTAAAGTCTTAGTCATGTCTAAGTTCTGGCTACTTTACTTACAAGAAGGATCTTTTTTCAATCCTATACATACATCTACAATGATGACTCTATATAAAAGTATTCATCTTTCATTGATAACAACAATTTGATTTTCAAATTATAGTTCGATTTTCAATATAAAGATAACGGAGAAGATTGAAGAAATAAAGTGGAAAGGAAAATACCACATGGTAATTCTAGAGAGAGTAAACTATATCTTTTTGTCCACGTGGTATGTTGAAAATTGCTATCTTCATTCGAATGTTTTTGAAATTACTATTATTGTCCATGTATTTACAATTCCTTCGTATGGCTTACATTAATTGCAATTTTTATCCATCGTATGTAACGATAAAATCATTTATGGAACTAGCCTTAAAAACAAAAACAACAATAGTTCAAACCATAAGAACAAAAATCATAATTTTGAAAGCACAAACACAAGTCAAGGTTTTTAACAAACTACAAAAACCAAAAAATATAGTTTACAATTTTAAAAAGAAAAGAATACATTATTTGGATGTTAAATTAAAACCCAACATATTAAACTGGATCAAAGTAACCAGTCTACGGAAAAAAGTTATAAGTGTATGTAGTTTGGTGGCAATTGCTATACTAAGAATGTATATCGTATACGATAAACAGTCACACATTTTTATCTACCTATTAAATTAAATATTCTATATTTTTATCTGATTAACAACACTTATGTAACACCCCTAAATTTAGAAAAAAAACAGACAGATTAAAACTCCATAATCCTTTTATTATATAAATATAATAACGGAATACTTTAAAATTTACAAGTGAAGGAAGACTAGAAAGTGTATTAGAGTTCTAAACGGGACCAACTAGTTCCTCCAACGGAAATAGAGGAAGTCGGGTGTTAATAAAGCCATCGAATATGATATCTTCCCAAACTAGATGACGCATCTACAATCATCCCACTAGAATATCTACAAAGCTCCAAACTCCACTCGGATCCCACTAAGACTTGATATGCATGTTAATAAGAAAAAGTGTTAAGCTTAACACCTAGTGAGTTAAAACAGTTTTCATCGTATAAAGATGCAAGACGGTTAAAAGAAGCGTTTCACTTTAAAACAGGAACCATCCTTTAAATTATAAGTTATAATAGGGCTATATTTCAATGCTTTTTATTTCCAATCCAAATACCAATTTTTAGAAAGATGACCAATAGCCAAGCTCACCCAAAACATGCACAAGGTGAAATCCACAAATTATCAATTACGTAATAGAGCCATATATTTAGGACATCAAAAGCATGGGTGGCGAAGTACCCTAAAAACAATGATTGACCCAATAAATCAAATAAATACTTTGACTTATTCAACAATTACCAAAGAAACACATGGTTTAACTCAAAATACAATTTTCAAGAGATAAAATAACTTTTTATCCAAAATAACCCAAATATTTAATAATTCTCTTTTTATAAAATAGATACCATTTGTGTCTCAAATCACACAATAAAACATTGTAAATCATCTTTGAAGAATTGATAACTCAAATTGCTCAAATACCCAATATTCCTACATAACTCATCAAACATGAAATGAACCCTTGAAATTATGTTCCAAACCCAAAATAAGTATATTTTGACATGTATAAAGTTTTACAAAAGCAACTAGAATTCGTCTTACTAGATTTAAGCTAAATTTAGGTTTTTCCCTAAAATTTTGAGTTTCTTAGGTGAACATTCGAGATATACAAGTAAGCCTTCCAAAACTTAGATCCCACACTTCCAAAGATTCATCCACTTTAAGGAATCCAACACCTAAGACAAGGATGAGAGGAAGAGGGTGGGGGTAAAGAACAAATACGAAACCCCAACTTTTAGAGTTAATGGTTGAGAAGTTTACCTTTAGCAAAACTCTTGGATCTACCAAAATTCCTCCTCTAAGGCCTCAAAATCGGACTACAATCCCCCAAAATGCTCCAAGATGAGAGAAAAAGGTTTAAGAGAAAGTTTGGTGTAAAAGTAAGGAGTCAAAGCCTTAAAATCAGATTTTTATGCACTCTGGAACCCGAACTTTTGAAGCCATATGACACTTTCGCTGGAACTTTTGCTTGAATAGTACTACAAGCATGCCCCCTTCTGTGAGAGTGACAAACGAATTGTGCCATCTGGCACTCACGCGATTACTTTAGCTCAGACACCTTCAAAACCTAAAGATTCAAATTTTTGATACAAAATGTTCTCGATTAGCTTGGAATCTAAAACAACTTATTATACTATCATTTAGTATATGTAATCATAGCTTAAGTGGAGAGAGAATAGGTTTCCAAAACTCATCGAAATTTTCAGCTATTACAGTTTACTTATTTTACTAAATGAATTTTCAATTCAAATGTATTTTATTCTTTATCAATCATCATTAGCACACATTTTGATCAATGAAACCGGAAATTATGTATTAGGTTGTTTTTTAGCATGCAAACGGTAGTGAACATTGAACAGAACATGATTGACGAGAGTGAGGTATGCTGATGAAAGAATTATGGAATATTTTAAAGTTTTAGTTTGATATGGATAGTTTAGTAATTCACATCTCCTGTCTCATCTCCTAAAATGAGTAGAAGTTAATTTTATTTGAAATATTAAAAATACAAAGAAAAAGGTTAGAATGATCGGCTTTTAGGACCGTTTATAACCGGCTTTGAATTTTTGTTTCAAGAAAGACCTCTTAATGGTTAGTATCGGTTGTAGAAGAATTAGTCTGGTGATGACCAATTAAAGTCTTGATCATGTATGTTTTACCCCACCTCTACTCGCAAGAAGCGTCTCTATTTTTAGCTTAGATTTTATGTTAGTCATCTCACATATATTTATAGTTACTACGCTATATAAAAGTATTCATCTTCCGTCAATTACAACACTTTATGATCTTTTACTTGTATTGATTTTTAATATACAGATGACAAATAAGATTGGAGAAAGAAAAGAAGGAGAACGAATAATACCATATGGTAATTCTAGAACTAGTAAAACTACGTTTTTTTATCCATGTGATCTGTTGAAAATTGTTATTTTCTTTCATGTGCTTTTGAATTTAATATTTTTGTCCTTATGATTTGTATTTTGTTTGTTTGTGTGGTTTACATTATTTATAATATTTGTCCTTCGTAGACGGTAAACCATTGATGGAGTTGGTCCCAGAAATGAAAACATACAAAAACCATAATTTTGCAAGCTCAAGAACAAGTCGTGTTACCGCAAAATCGAAAAATATTGCTTATAAGTTTAAAAACAAATGATACACTAATTCGGATGTTAGATTAGAACTTGTTATATTAAATTGGATCAAACTAACTCATTTACTGAAAAAAAAAAAAAAGTGTATGAGTTTGGGGGACAATTGTTCTACTAAGAAACATATATTATATACGATAAATAGTCAAACATTTTTGTTCTACATACCTAAATAAAATTTGTATATTTTTAGCAACATTTGTTAAGTAAACTTTTCGATTCAAATGTATTTTTATTATTACCAGTCATCATTAGCACACATTTAGATCCACGAGATCAAAACTACGTATTACGTTGTTTTTTAGTATGCAAACGGTATAGAACTGAACAATAGTGTAGTGGACGGATGAAACAATTGTGAAATATTTTAAAACTTCAGTTTGACATGAGTAGTTTAGGAATCTATAAATCTACATACCTAATTTTTATTCCACGTATTTTCATGAGACAAAAATATCATGTTTATTCTATACAGACTCATCCTAATATCACACTCTATAATGCATATACTACAACAAGTTTTTGCTTAGTTAGACTATCAGTATCCGAGCCCTCTGAGCCCTGTGCCACATCTGCGTCACATCAATTTTTTCATAAACCCTCTATAAGTCATCTGGAGTGTTACTACCCGAACCCTCCAAACCAAATATCCAATACAATAAAAAAAAAGTGTGTGTGAGAGGGAGAGAGCCGGGCTGATCGGTGTGGCCACACCGCTGCAGCCCCACCCTGCCGAGCCCGCTGACTCCGTAGCAATAGCCCGCCAGCCCGCCAAGCCCCCATCACCACTACGCATAGCCTTATATACAAGTTTATCTGCATGCCCAATTCAGATGCACTCAGGTTAAAAAGTGTGATGATTTGAATACACCAACTCAGCCTAAAGACAAAACTAATTGGAAATGAAAGATGATTTAATCTTGTTTTTATTTTCAATTTTAAAAAAAAAATATCGTTCAATAATTTAAGAAACATTATTGCTAAAAGATTTTAATTATTTTAATAAAAATTATTAATATTACAATCAAACGATCGAGTTCAATGCTACGTGTCATGGTTGTAATCAATCAAAACGTATCTGATATATATA
>LUCG01181696.1:0-12420 GCA_001633085.1 Carthamus tinctorius | reverse complement strand
CATTTTTTTAGCACTTCTCATTTGAATCTTTCTCTCTCTCTCTCTCTCTATATATATATATATAAAAGTTTCAAAACAAGTGTACTATGGTTATTAAAACATTTATAAAACCTTTTGTCATTTAATGCATATTTAACTTTTACAAAATAAGGTTGTGTTTGGCAAAAATAAGCTAGCTGATAAGTTAGCTTATAAGCTAGTCCATTCAAACATGTACCAGAAGCTAATTTATAAGCTAGCTTTTTGAAACGCTACTTTGAGTAGCTTTTGAGAAGCTTGTTATAGCTTTTTCCAATTATACCCTNACATGATTTGTTCATAAGCTAGCTTATCAGCTACTAACAAACTTATCAATCAACAGCTAGCTTATCAGCTATCAGCTAGCTTATCAGCTAGTTTATCAAACATAGCCTAAGTGTTAACATGTGCAGCAGCAATCTTCTAAACTAAACAAAAATTGGATTTACAACCTACCAAAGGGGCATTTACATCTGAAACATCAATTTATTTGAAATTAATTTATATGTATATACTAAAAAATTGGGCCAAAAAAATTGATCAATCCTTGGCAAATTTCTGCTTCAAAAATCATTGCACTCCAAAAATCCAATATAAATAAAAATTAAGGGTAAATATATATAGAAACTACTGAAGTTACCATCAAACTTTATCATGATTTGTTTTTCGAAAAAATCAGAGTTAACGTATGTTATGTTTTTTCGAAAAATGATAAAGAGTTTGATGGTAACGTAGATTTACTCTATAAACCGATAAGGGAAAGAACTACATTTTTTTCTTTTCTACTAAGTGCGCTTTTTTCGCCAACGGAAACTTCTCGACAAAGAACTGAGAACGGAGCTCTTTTCTTGACCTCCTTTCTTCGAAAAGACGCGCTTGGCTGGTGCATCTGAATGCCGACCCTTCTTCTTTCTGTCGATCTAGCCAAAAGAAAATGAACAACAAACATTATCAAATATTACATGTAAACTTGCATAGATAACATAACTGATAAACCAACAAAACCAAACAAGACCAGTATATCCCACCTAAAGACAGAAAGTGGGTGAGATGTAGGCATACCTCTGAAGACCCATTGGCTTCAACTTAATTGTTAAATGAAATGAGTTGTGGTGACACCATAAATCACATAAGATTTTGAATTAAGTTTCGAAAAAGCCATGCAGGCGACTTTGAACGGGACTTGCAAAGTCGCATGAACTATATATGATATTATTGGTTTTCGTGTTATTTTAAATAGGTATTGTTCTTGTTTGATCATCCCTCTACAAATATATATCATTAATGTAATAAAAAGATTATATATATATATATATTATATTTTAATATTATGAAATTCTTTTACTTCATGATTTAACCATATTTGCTTTTCTAAAGAGACAGGAAATGACGCTAGAGGTCGAAACATTAAGGTATATAACCTTAAATGAGATTTTAATAAAATCCATGACCTCCTGACGTATTAAAGCTTCAAACACTTCAAAAATCATGGATTTAATTAAAATCTCATTTAGGATCATAGGCAAAGGATGGTGTGAGAAGTTCAGTTTAACGTGAGAAGTGACTTTGAACCGTTGATCACTTTTAGTCTTATGCCCTCCCATGAATTGTGCTTTAGAAGAGAATTGATCTAGTGCATCTTATTCTAATCCTAATGTGTATCCACTTCTCATCCAACGGTTAATAACCACTTCTCACTCACGTTAACCTCAACTTCTCACCGGAATCCAACCCTAAAGTTATATACCTAAATATGTTGGGTTATTTAGCAAAATAGCCTACTGAAAGTTCTATCTAAATCCATGACCTTCTGACAGGGTTCTACGCATGATGACCCCAATTGACACTTAATACGGCATGCACGAAGACATAACATGAGAAACAATATTCATCATATAACTAAGTGTGTGCATGAAGCATGTATTATTCATAAGCAAAATATGGAGTTCAAGAATGACAGAATAAGGGTAGGGGTGTGTGTGGGATTCACTTGTTAATATGAGCACATTTTGAGAAGAAAGCGTACGGGGTTATACGAAATCATACCTTTTCTACCTTCCCTTTCCTTAAATGGTATCGAGTACCAGACCAATTGGCATACCGGAAAATACAAGTACGAATTGCAGATATGGGGTATAAAAAGTTATCCACCAACATTGCAACAAACACCTGCTCATTTTAAAACTGGATCAGTCAGGGTGAGCTGAATAATATCCTCTTAATGTCATTTAAAGCAACTAAAATGTTTGGTAACCATAAGCCATCTTTGGTAACCATCAGCCAGTTTGTTTATTGAGCTTACTGAAAAATCCCCTATTTTTGGACAGGCATATGCTAGCTTTTTTAAAAGCTACTTCAGAATAAGACCGTGTTTGGTAACCATAAGCCAGTTTGTTTATTGAGCTTGCTGAAAAAACACCCGTTTTTTGGACAGGCATATGCTAGCTTTTCAATAAGCTCCAAGGTTTTTCTTCACTTTCTTCCAATTATCCCCATTGTATTTTCCTAATTAATTTTTCAACATGTCATTTTACACCATTAAGTTAGTTTTTATCAAACATGACTAGTTTATCAGCTAACAACTAGCTCATCCACAAACACTTAGGTGTCGTTTGTTTTTTAAGAGGTCTAAAGTCTAAAGTCTGATTTCACATCTAAAAAATAATATGTGGATGCTGCACCTCTTAAAATTTCAGAAGATGGTAAGAGGTTTTCAGACCTTTTCCTAAAAATAAAACAAATAGTCTTTAACTCTGCAAACCTCTTAATTTTCATTGTTAAAGAGGTTTTAAGAGGTATTTTTTTAATAACAAATAGCCCCTTAGCTTTTCAAGTACCAATTAGCTTATCAGCCAACAGTTAGCTTATCGGCTGGTTTGCCAAACAAGCTTAAGATCACCTTATCAGTCAATAAAACTCCTAGATTACTTATCCAGAAAAAGGGCATTCACAATTTATAAAGATCATGTTATAGAACTCACCAAGCTCCAGTTATAAGTTTTAAGAGAAAATGGAGGTGCCTCAGGAGACAACATGTTGCATAGCTGAATTTCTATTCTTGTCAAGTTCCACATCGAAAGAAGTTCGATAACGGTACATATCGCTAGACTAACCGTCATTGTCAATCCTGCAAATAAGATGTAAAACAAATGATAGAAATCTTATAAGAAGATCACTGATTTGCATTTGTTTCATACAGAAAAAATTGAAAGAAATGGGCTCACCGTCAGTGTCGAAAATATGTTCTTCAAGAAAATACTCATTTAACCACAATCTACAAGCTGCTACGACATGAACCATGGCCATAATATATGGCACTGCGAATCCCCAAGATAGATAGCAATGGGTGCATAATAGTGCACGGTTTACCATCCAGTTTTCGAATGTTGTATACGACTCCAAGACGAATGTTTGCCTTTGCAAGTAATTCCAGTACCTGTCAAAGACATAAAAGTATGCGATTTAGAGGGCGTTTGGTTAGTAGAATGGAATTTGATGGAATTGGAATCCATTGAAGGAATTTGACTTTAAAGGAATTGGAAAGGAATTTGACCACGCGGTTGGTTGGTTGGTTGGTAGGTAGGAATTCAATTTCTTCACTTAAGCCAAGGAATGATGAATTCCTTAAATTGTGGAATTCAATGGAATTCAAAGGATTCCATCAAGTTCAGTCTGCGAACCAAACATAACTGGGGAATTTGGCCAAAGGAATTTTCATTCCAATTCCATCAAATTCCTTTGAATTCCGTTTGGTTCGCAGAATGGAATTTGATGGAACTGTCCTTCGAAGGAATTTGACTCTGAAGAAACTGGAATGGAATTTGACCACGCACTTGGTTGGTAGGAATTCAATTTCTTCACTTAAGCCAAGGAATGATGAATTCCTTAACTTGTGGAATTCAATAGAATTCAAAGGATTCCACTGATTCCGTGAACCAAACGACACTATGGAATTTGGTCAAATGAATTCGTCATTCCAATTCCATCAAACTCCTTTGAATTCCGCGAACCAAACAGCCCATTAGTAGCATGGGGATTGTTGGTTTTCAAATCAAAAGTTTATAGAGAAACATGTTAGGGGTTGGAATATGCAGACCTTGCAAAGTTAAGATTGGTAGGAAGAGGACGAGGGAAAACAGCAAAAGGTGGCGATGTTATAATCCTCTTATTAGCACCTGCAAAAGCTAGAAGTTATTAGCAGCTCACAACTTTAAGATTATAAGGAGCTCACAGATCTAATTTTCTGAAGATATGTCATGAGAACGACCATGTTAAACTGTCAAACTGTTGCATAATTCAATTAATTAATACATAAGTTTATGAAGTCTATAAAGAAATCTCGAATAATGAAACAATTGTAGATAGATAAAACAATCAGAAAGTCATTACCGGCTATAGCCGCAAGAGTCATATCATCGGAGTATCCACCATTTTGAAGTCGTGATACAACACCGTGCCTATTGGTTCTAAGATCATCTGCATGCATCTATAGAGAAAAATGAAGGATCTTGTTAATTAAGAAAGCAATGAAGCTTTTATTACTAAGTGGTCAAAACAAGGGTAAAACTGTAAAAGCTACTTGCCATCATGCAACCTCCCCACAAGAAGAATGTTTTTCCACCAGTTGCAAATCCTATTGAACATGGCTGTAAACAGGATCATGTTATGTCAAACAAAGAATACATGGGTAACTTAAAGGATGCTAAAGCCAAAAAATTAACAAAAGATAATGTAGACAAAGCATAAGACCATGAAAACAATTTATCAACACATATGAATGCTTGGCACACTACAACAAAATGGGCTTTATAGTCAGCCAAATATGCCTATTAGATTGGTTTATGGACTTCTAGTTTTATAGGACCAAATGATTGTGCATCCTATATGTAAAGGTGTTACAATAAGTTGATAAGTTCTTTTATTACTGAAAAATGTCTATAAAAAGTGTGTTCAATAGGACGCTTCTGAAAGGTGTTCTATATAAAAAGCTAATGGCATTTCATTTCAAAAGTATCCTGAAAAGCTTGTCAAAATGCCCATATATATCATAACATCCTATTGTAACACCTTTATATAAAACAGTCATAAAACTCAAGTCCAATTAAGCAGTCTATTAGAGTATTAGGACATTTAGGGGCTGTTCGGTTATTTCTTTGTTAAGCCCTGTATTGATAAAGTTGTGTGTATGATAATAGATAAGTGTTTTGGTTGTTGTGCTGAATAAAAAATGTAAATGACCACTTTACCCCCGGTCTATAGGCATCTCTTTGGTCCTATAAAGATGAAACTTTTGTAGTGACATAGAGAGAATTTGTGGTACCACAAAATGGATTACCATGTGATATTCATATATACAGTAACTGCCTAAACTCCCAGATGGTAAATCAAGAGGGTATCCTGTTTGAATAAATATCTGCAATCATTAGACACCAAGTTAAAGCAATTGAAGAGTTAAATATAGAGAACAAAAAAGATCAAATAGGGAACTGATTACCATAGTGGATCGGATGGATGTGCATCAGCATGAACATACCTCAGGATTCTTTTCCATCTCAGCAGTCAGGGCTCCAATTGATCCAGGATGCAGCCTAACATCATCATCTACAAATAATACGTATTTACTTTCTTCGCTCATTCTCTCCACCCCAACCTGCCACTCAAATCATACCACGTATGAAGCTGTATGTACTAAAAGGTTTAAACAACAACTCAAATACATAATGAATGGCCCACGTGTGTATAGTAAGGGTGCATTTGGTATGTGGAACATGACAGAACAGGACAGAATAATTACAAAAATTGTCACACGTTTGGACACAATGATCAGATGGGGACAAGATAGGACATGAATGAATAGGTGGAACAAAAATCCTGAGATGAGAGAAGATAGGTAAATTACAAAACTACCCATCTCAAATTAAGACCTTAAAACCTTCCATAATTCTTTCACTCGCCTACCTCATCCTCGCCGGTCCAGTTCTTTTACCAAATGCACCCTAAGCTCAGGCCTCAAGTAACTTCAATATAGGCTACATCAACCAATAAAAAAAATCCAGAGTTGATTTGTAGCATACCAACTGATTATGAATTTTCTGGCTACACGTTGTAGATGGACCAGCTATAATTATGCTTGCATCAAGGTCACCCTGCATATGTGTAAAAGTAAGGATGTAAGTATAGACTGACAAAACTTATACAACCCTTTATGAAGTTGCCAATCAGTACAAGTTGTTTTTCGATTATAACAGAACCAGCGCATAGAGCAAGAAAAATAAGTCTGCTTCAGAAAAGCATGCAAAATTATCATAAAACAGTTAGAAAGGAGTCCTGTATCAATTTTCAAAATGGGAAAATATATAGTAATAAGGATACAGAAGCTAAGATAGAGTAGGTTAATTGAAACTTGTGATTAATCTTATATATTTTTGAAAAAATTTTAATTGAATCATGTCCAGCAACAAACTCATATAGACTGGATGTACAATATCGCCTAAAGGTGAAGAATTGAGCACGTGAGAAAACGTGGAACCCCATTAGATTACTCTCCAAAAAAGCCCTTGAGAAAAGAAGAGCTTTTCCATCATATATAGATGAAAAAATGGTACAAGTCTAGCTGATGTTGGACCCTAAAGAGCATATTCAATTAACTAGCATCCCTTATCTTTATTCCTAAACACCAATAGAAAGAAATAAGCAAACAACGAGAAAAGAACAAGGAATACAATAAACTGCAAGAACATGTTAGTGATGCATTAAACTTACCTCGAAATCTATAAGTAAGCGAGATATAGCATGATAAGCAGGGTCCGCAGTACTTTCAACAGTGAATAGGAACTCCAAGGGGCCACCATACAGAGATGTTATCTGTGTGGAACTATACATCAGAACCAAGCATGATAACTTCTAGTAAAAACAGTAAAAAATTAAACTAGAAAAGGAAAAGCCTACAAGAAACAGGAGAAAGAAGGCAGGTTCAAGTTAATGGAAGATATAATTATCTCAGATCATATACGCTGGGAGGAGCACAGATTTGAGTCACCTAAATTCTAAACCTTGTAATTTGCAAGTGACGTAACCACCTTTTCAAACATGCTATTTTTCAAAGACTGCTTCATAGGTTACTGCCTTTTGTTGTAGAAAAAAAAAGGTAGAGCATGGAAGCATGGTCAGTCACCAACAAACTAACAAACCTAGAGCAGCTTCAATTGGGCTAATTTAGCTAGTTTCATAAACTTTTTCTAAACCAATATTAATCATATTCAAGTGTACTTCCTTTGGTTCATCTATATAGCTAGTCCTTTGTCTCATATGGCAATGAGATGATGAACTTCTCATATATAATTGAAAATGAAAATATTTTGATGGTTAGGAAGATCAGATCTTATAAACCTGACAAAAAACTGAGAATGCTCAAAAATAAAATTACTAATTTTTTTTTACAAGAGATAAATATTTACTTCTTGTAGGGAGTTATAGAAATTTCATATTCTGTATACACTCATGTTCGTTTGGAAAACAATCTGAATTATTGATAAAAAATTATTAGAAAGATTATCTAGAATAAAATATCAGAAGAGAGACTATACAATCGAAAATTCAAATATTTGTAAATTAAGATATATTTAGTGATCTTTATTCTCTTGAAACCCAACTACACACTGGCCCAAAACTAGTTCATTTTGCATCTAAATTCAGAACACATGCACTGTAACTGCACAAAGGCGTTAGGGCAGTAGTGTAAATCGAGTGGCAGAATTCATAGATGAAATATCTTGAAGGTGATAATTAGAAAGTCCACAAACAAGAAGGGAAGATTTTGTGCCTTACATGTGTTATGCAAACACAGAAAATGCATGCACATATTACCACTTGAGTTGTGGATGAAAGTATTTATAAGAGGAGAAGTTTCTATCTGATCATGTACAATATCCGGAATTGTACTCCAAAAGGCAATGTTCTTTTAAGTGTTCGTCTTGATACTGCAAACATGTGCATAGAAGGATCTTGAACAAGCCAAAAAAATCAACTCTTAAATTATCTTAATGGTCATGGCATATGGAGAACTTGCAGTCCCTCAAGTGGAACTGTTGCATGGTACGAATTCCGTGCGATACCTGGCTTCTCCAGTTGTGCACATTGTATTCTCCAGATCCTTTCAAAGGCATAACCACTGTAACTCCTGGCAAGTTTTCCTGTTTAGAATGTTCAAGGTCATATATATCATGACAAAGAAATGCAAAGCTATTGCCCGCTCGCATAGATTTCTTCATCTGCCAAATTTCTCTTCCTCTGCATGTAAATGGTATATTTTATTATCAGATGAGTGTTTTAAGTCAATACCGAGGATTAGTTCTGTAGCAAATGCCATATAAATAATGATAGACTGTAGGCACCAGTTTGATACCTGACATGTGCTGCACAAGCAAATCCAGCAGCAAGGAGTAAGCATATTACACATCCCTGTGCATGAATAAAACATTCAGATATTTCTCCCATGTCCGAAGCATCATCTTGCATGTCGTTACCAAGCCATGAAGGTAAAGAAAAATAACTAGAAATGTAAAATAAACCAACCTGCTTGCTGATAATTAATCCTGTTTCACACACACACACACACATAATACATGGGATTGGTTCCTTTAGCAAATCATATAATCATTTTATTAGGATAAAAGCTTGAAGTAGATGATGAGGACTTCCATTAACTTTTATCATAAATTCAGGATCATGATGCCCTTTCTAACTGTCAGAAGGCAGGCTAAGGCATAATATTTCATAAATCTTTTTATACAAGAGCAATCAAAAGATGAGATACATCATACATATACATCATGAAATTCATTGTATAGAAGTTTGACAGAAATTCAATATTGAACACCAAGGCTTTAGCCAATATATTCTTACAATCTAAACACAGAAGGGATATGCAAAAGCCACAAGTAGCATCCTATTGCTACAGTAATTTTTAGGCAAAAGAAGTAGATTGTAGAATTACATTATAACTTTTGTTTGGTCTATTCTGTCCACTTGTTCAACAATAAAAACATTGCAGTGCTTAATTTACTAATCAATATGCGATAGGGGTGGTTCTGATTCATTCAGCACTAAATCCCCGATCACCAAATGTGGGACATTCTTTGGTGTTGCATTTGCATAGTTTACACTGCTTTTGAATTCCAAATTGCAAAACCAATTTTGTTATTGCAATAATAAGGAAGAACATCTGTCAGGTTCAAATGAAAACTCGTTTTGCATTGCGAACGTGAGGACAGCCGAGAGCGCGCTACATGGCATATTCACTTTGAATAATCATGTATTATTTAGAGTGAATAACACAACATTCAGTGTTATTTAGAGCGAATATACAGCATTCTGTATTATTCAGCATTATTCACTCCGAATAACATTGAATGCTGTGTTATTCACTCAGAATAATACATGATTATTCAGACTGAATATGCCACGTGGCGCGGTCTCAGCGGTTCTCACGTTTGCAATCAGATTTGAGTTTCCAGTTGAACTTTTGTTAAAACAAAATGAGCCAGTTATCTTAAATCAAAAAACAAAACGATTATCAAATCCATATATATCTTCTTCTGTCCACCTGATAACCATCAAATCCATGACTAACAACATAAATTCGCAAAAATAGGTAATCAAAACAAAACATCGTCTTAACATTAACCGTAAAAAAAAAGGAGGAAGATCGAATCGAATCGAATCGACGAAATACGAACCTGGATCTGAACAAAAATGGCGAACGGACTACAAAACGTTCTGCTGGCGAAGAACAGAAACGCATCCAATGATTCGATCACCGGCGTGACGTCCATCGTAACTCCTCAAAAGCTATTCCAATTCGCATATATTATGGAATGACGAGAATCCTCTCTCTCTTGGCTAAAATCAAATATCCTGAATGCAGATTTCTTATCGGAAGAAATGAAACAAAAACAAAATCTAGATAAATTCAACCGGATGAAGATCAAATCTTCGATTTGTGATCGCTTTTTCTCAACCAGATCGCCATGGAAACGCCGGTGACGGAAAACAGAGAGTGCGCGCGTAATTTTTTGTTATTTCAAAGGAAGAGAGAATGAGAAATGGATTACGTCACTTTTGCCACACAATCTCAGGAGGTTTTTTTTTTTTCTTTAAGAATTTCTTTTTTTTTTCTTTTCCTTAAATTTTAGAAAATAAGGATTTATAATAAAATTATAATTTATGAAGGTCGGTTTGAGTAATGGAATCTGTCAGAAGAATTGGATTCTTCTATCTTTGTTTGTGACGACGACAGTAGTGGTATGGTATGATGGTTGGTGGGTTTGGTGGGGGGTGGCATCATATCGGTGACCGATGGATTGGCAGTAGTGGAAAAAAAAGATTTGAAAGAATTCATCTAGGTTTTGCTTAGACTAGATCACTGGCGGACCTAATTAAGTGCCAAAGGTGGCACGTGCCACTGTATCGTTCATCCGTTGTATGTCACCATATATATTTTGGAATTGGAATAAAGGTATAAATTTCTCTTAGTTGAGTTAGTTAGTTTCTTGTTTATGTGAGGTTTTGGGTTTAAATCTAGTTAGAGTCATTTTCTGGTTTTTTGTTTTTTGTTTTTAATATTAGATTTATTATGTTTCTAAAAGACTTAGGTGGCGTTTGGTTCACATAATGTTTTTGGATAGAATGGAATCTGCCTAAGGAATTTGACTTTGAAGGAATTGGAATGGAATGTTGTCAGGTTTGACCACCTGTTTGGTTGGCAAAATTGGAATGGAATCTGTTAAAGGAAGTGAAATCTGTCTGTTTGGTTCATAGGATTTAGTTTTGGATTTGGAATGAAATTTTAGTAAATGACTAAAATACCCTTTTAATAATTTTAATTTTTTTAAACACATAATGATTATATAAATATAATAAAATAAAATAATACAATAATTATGAAATAAAATTAATAAAAATAACTTATTATTATTGGTTATATTGGATCAAGGGTGACATTTTGGAAAAACTGAATTTCATTCCATCAGAATATTTGGTAGTTGCTAAGGAATGTTGAATTTCTTCATTTGTGGAATTTGATGGAATTCAAAGATTTCTTCTGTCCAAAAGAATGAACCAAACGAGCGAATGGAATCTGGTCAATGGAATTCAATTCAACATTCCAATTCCATCAGATTCCTTCAGAATCTGCAAATCAAACGCCACATTATAGTAACAAGACTCGAACACCATACCTTTGATTTGAAAAACGAGGAACCAACCACTAAACCAATATTGAATTTGTAAAAAATATCTCTATATATGTTTCTTACATTTAAATGGTGTCACCGTTTGAAAATTTCTCTAGGTCCGTCCTTGGATTACATCCTTGGCAATGTGGTAATTAAGATATGGTCGTATGAGGCTAAGCATGGCCATCGGATGTTAACCCCTGGTCTCAAACCCGGGTAGATGGAATATCCAACATATCCTCCTATGCCTTTTGCCAGAACGCCCACCACCCTTGTGGTCGGCGACAGTGAAATGGGAGTCATTGGTGGGTTGGGGTAAGGCGAGGTGAGGATTCGCTGGCGGTTTTGACAGTTACAATAGTGGTGTGATGGTGGGAGGTTTAGGGTGGCGTGTGACAATAGTATCAAGGTCATGCTGGGGGCAGGGGTGGGCGTTATTAGCTAAATTAGATGCAAATTAAATCATGAATTCATTAATTTGTGGAATTCAAAAGCTTCATCCATTTCAATACGTGAATCCATCAAAGGAATAGCAATTTGATCATTGGAATCGATCATTCCAATTCTTTTGAAATCCTTTGAATTATGCGAACCAACCGAACAAAACCTACTTATTGATTATTTTCAATGATTCAAATATTAACATTTTCTCAACCTACTTATACTTTTACGAATTTTATCCTTATTTGAATCTCCCATTAATAAAGAATGTTATAAGTTTTGGATTCAAAAATTTTACAAATAATGTTTTCAAGGCAGTTTACAAATAATGCATTCACTTTACCTAAATCCATCAATTGCATATGAAAACAAGCATAAAAACCACCAACAAGAAGAAGGAAAAAATCAACCCTTAATCTCATCTACAATCTTGCTACTATTAATCCCAACCAAATGATGAAGAAGCACGCCGGCCGCAACGCTAACGTTCAAGCTCTCGACGGCCACAAACGGGCCCACGTCCTCCGCTTCCGCCCCGTCCAATCCCGCACCCAAATGCACCGGAACATTTCCCCGAATCTTGACCAACTGGGTGCACGACCGCTCGACCAACGGCCTCAACCCCGTCCCTTCGCTCCCCAACACAAGAATCGTGGGCTCGCCACCCGTCACCTCGCCCAGGGCCACGGCTCGAGAAGCGACCGAACCGCCGAGAACCCGCCACCCG
>LUCG01181577.1:0-13475 GCA_001633085.1 Carthamus tinctorius | reverse complement strand
TAATTAAAAGTGTTGGATGTTTCTGTTAAATTTGGGTATTTAGAAATTGAGATGTTACAGTCTGCATCAGAGAACGTATATAAATTGCCATCATTCCTCTTCACCACATAGAGAGCATAGTGGACCGCCCTCTTCAGAAGAGTGCGAGGAGAGATAGAGTGAAGCTCAATAATAAGATGCTCTGAGAAAACCTGCTCCCGTGGCTTGGTCATTTGAGTGAATTTGAATTTTGCTTCAACAGAAGGCATACCAATAAGCTCAGGATCGTAGGATGGCTCGGTTTCTACAGAAGCATACCTCCATCTCAGTATTTCTTCAGGAGTAGAGATAGCCTCATGCTGCAGAGATTCCTGCCAGGAGATCTCATTCATCTTCTCAATAATTTCTTCAACCCTTCCCTGCTTAGTAACCTCCTCTTCACCAAAGTCTTCAGAAAGAATCTTCTGCATCGACCCCCTCGGTAGGATAGGCTTGATTGTGCCTACCAAGGTGCCAAACATATCAGTTGAAGTTTATTCTGGGATTCAACAGAGCCTCGTGGAAGAACCTTCACCAGCTCTAGGAATAGGTGCTCTGCCAACCTTCCTCAGAGCCTCTGCTCTAGATAACTTTAATGCACGCACCAGCTCCGGATCATCATAATCAGCTTCATTAACTTCCTCCCCAATGGTGTCAGAACCTGAGTCTTCGGAGGGAGGGACTTCAACCTGTTTTCCCTTGCCCTTCCCCTTGGGCTCTGTAGGAGGTGACTTGGCCATTAAATTAGCAGGTTTCTCCACGATTTTGAGAGGTTTGGCAGAAGTGCTCTTCTTGGTTTCCTTCGCTCCTTTCTCCCCCTCATGATGATCAGGGTCATTACCTCCCTGGTCATCATGCTTCACCACTTTTGTGGCACAAGAATTGAGTGGTGCCCTCCTTAGACGACGAATAAGCACTGTAGTGATCTTGGTGAGTTTATCAAGCAAGGCTTCAACAGCCTCTTGAGTCGAGTTGATGTCTGTGTTGGTATTCCAGCGGACAGAGCTGATATGACGACCAAGGTCCTCTCTGAAAGTTTTACCTTCTTTGAGGAGATCATGGGTGGTACGATTGACAACATCACGAAAGAGCTTGGTTTCAGAGAAGATGTGATCATTAGCTTTGCGAACAATATCTCCCAGAGCCTCCACAATTGCATCAAGTTCCCTTCGAGTAGCAAGATGGTTAATATTGGCCTGAGAGGAAGAAGGTTCTGCACCAATCACCATAGCAGAAGAAACCATACTCTTGATCTCGTTCTTCAATTTAGAGTAGTCTCTGTAGCCAGCATTGATGAGATCAGTAGCACAAGAAGAGGCTACCTCTGTCAGCTTCTTCTTGATAAGATCAACTGAGGTCTGAATGAGTGACAGAGACTTGAACGCAGTGGTGAGATCCTCTTTAGAGCTCAGAAGGGTCGACATGGTGGACCAGAACTCGGTGGTAGCAGTAGTAAAGGCATTCAGAGCCTATGTGTGTGCCATAAGAGCCTCTGTGTAGGTAGAGTTGGCGCTGGACGAGCTTTTCAACTCATCTAGTTTGGTGAACACTTGTGCGGCAAAGGTTTGAAACTTCTCCTTTGTCACATAGTTGTTCGGGAAATCTAAGGCACCAATACATGGTTCCTTAGTAGCCTTGGAGTGTAAGGTGCCCTCAGCGTCTGTAGTGATGTTACCTGCTCGGGGACTTCCACCAGATCCTCAAACTCCCTTGGATGGAGAGCCTACTGGTGTTCTATCGATGTTGTGCAAAATAGGTCCAGAGCCTGACTTTGCAGAGGGATCGAGTGGAGACTTAGGGTGTTCTAGACCTTGAGCCTCGGTGTTTCTCTCACTTGTCTATGGAACAAGTTGTGGGTGGTCACTCATGTGAGGAGAGGCAACAAATGCCTCTCGGTGAGGTGGTATCGAGTCCTTGGGCGATGGGACTCTTATGTTCAAACCCTCATCCTTTTGAGAGGGTGAAGGAGTAAGAGAGGGTGCTCGGCCAAATGGTTCGACAGAGGACGAAGAAGTGTCCTCTGCGAGGTTGGTTGGGTTAGGGATCGGAGGGTGCACTCCTTCTTCAATGACTTGATCATCTAGAACACGACCGTCAGATATGTGGGTAGCACGGGGAGGAGGGCTTGGATGTGTGCCTTTGGCATCTTTTTCACCGACCTCTGCCTCTACGCCTACATCTATTCTTCCCTCTGTAGCAACATCTTCTTCTTCTTCTTCATCATCGTCAAGAATAACTTCAGTACCCAAATTAAGATCAATGATAGCCTCGACTTGACTCTTAGCCAATTGAGCAACATCCATATATTCAAGGCCTATCTTTTGAGACTCTTCCACATGCTGGACATCTACAGGTAGCTTTTGAGTCTCTTCAATATCCTGGGCATCTCCAGGCATCTTTTGAGCCTCTTCCACATGCTGGGCATCTCCAGGCATGCAAACTTTCAATTTTGGGCGAGGGATGTGAGGCAATTTCACCGTACAACTGAAACGCTTGTCTTTTTGGGTGTCGGTATCACTGAAACGCTTATCCTTCTGTGGGTCGTCTGTAGAGTCTTCTTCAATGATAGGATCGTCAAGCACCATTTTACACAACCTTTTGCGCTTAGACATAGGGGAAGCTTCTGTAGGGACATCCCTTGTGCGAATGTTCTCGTAAGTTTGGACCTCCGGAATATCAACCACAGCCTCTGTGTGTTTTGTCTTCTTAGATTTTTTAGGCTTAGGTGTGACTTCTATAGGATCCTCAATCTCGGGTACCTCAACCTCTGTTGGCATGACCTTCGACTTCCTCTTCTTCTTTGGGGCAGATGGACCCTCTTCCTCTGCGGGTCTCTTTTTAGATTTTTTCTTTTCCGCCTTTGGTGGGGGACTACTATCTATGTCTAGAGGCCTCTCACTCACCTCTCTGTCCTCTCGTACTCCCTTAACGCTCATAAGATCTATACGCTCACCTACAGGGGATCCTATGCGTGGGGGGGGGGGGGAACAGGGACTGGCTTTGGCCTCCTGTGCCCACGCTTGTACGATATCCTATCTTCTTTACTAAGGTAGGTCAACATCGCCTTTGACAGTGGCCTTTGACTTCGATAACCAAGATCATGAGAGGTAGGATGAAACTCCTTGAAAGGATACAATCGAGCATTCAGTTCGACAGAGGACAGCTTCTGTGCAATCTCATCACCAAAAACCAACCCAAAGAACCTCTGTAACATGAGGTTTGGATGATTCACTTCTTCCTTGGATTTCTTCTGAGCCTTTACCTTTGATTTTTCTTCTCGCTGTGTTGAACATTTCTTCTTGATGAGACTCACAATATCATCAAAAATCAACTTGGCGTAGTCCAGAGGCAAGTTGAAATAGACTCCGTACATGATGCCTAGCATAGCCTGAGATGCTTGATCATGGCTCCCTACTTTTCCAGTCAAGCAACAGTTGAGAATAGAAAATAAGGTGTTCCAAAGAGGTGGAAGACCTTTCCTCCTGAAGTGGTTTCGTTTACTGATGGGATCCTTGGTTGTGTATGAATGGAAGGCTAAGAATTCCAATAGTTCGGAATCTTGAGGAGCAGGGGCAAACTGATTCAATCCAAGTGTCGCCAGACTTGGAAGACGAAGTGCAGTTCGTAGATCATCCACATTCATTTAAAGTGGAATTAGGGATTTCACAGTAGGATGCGAAACGTAACCAACAATGGTTTCACCATTATTATCCAGCGTACAGACATAGGCACTCAATAAAAATTGAGTCAAATAAGTTTCCGGTGTCGGCTTGGTGGCTGTGAGAGCATAGTGGAGAGGATGACACCAAAGTATTTCCATTAACGGTGCGGTTTCGAACGGAAATCCAGTGTCGGAAAACACTAAGTAGTAGTTGTTGGGTTTTTTGACCAACATGATCTTCTCGTATCTGTTTTGAACAAACGAGATGGCATGGGAAGTGAGGGCTTACGATTGGTTTACTTCTTCGCCATCGGGATGGTTACTGGAGTGAGCAGATACAGATGCACTGGAAGACGACATCTTTGTGGTTTGCCGGAGAACAGGGTTGCCGGAGTTATACGCTTGAGAGTATTTAGGAGATTGAAGGTTTTTCTGATCGGAGGAGTGAGTATTTATACTGGTGATTTGAAGGTGAAACAGTTCGAGTAGCGGGATAACGATGGCTACGAGTTTCAAAAATAGGCGTCGTTGGTCTATGGCCAATAAGATTGTGCCATGTCATTTATGATGACGCACAATTGAGAACGTGCGCCCCAAAATTCTGATACACGCGTGAGATGATATTACCCTTATCCATAAACCACTCGCACCATATCTGTAAGATAGAAAACTATTAGAGTCTATAAAAAGGCCTAAGGGTTTCACAGAGCCTCTGAGATATATGCGGGGCCTTCTACTTGTTTCACCTTTTATATACCTAAACATTTGAAAATTCTCAGAAAAAGTGAGTGAATTGATAGAGGCTGAAACTCATAGAGCCTCTGTGGTAAGCGCCAGAGGTTCTGACAAGAATAGCTTCTGAAAAAGACTAAAAGGTTTGCACTCTCTGAGTTTTTAATTATATTGAAAACCATTGAACTCCCCCTCAAGGCTAGCTTCCATAGCTAAGAAAAACATTTGAAAAATCCTTTGAAGTATGAAACAATTGACAGAGATGTAGATCACAGAACCTCTTGGAACTGTGACAGAGGTTCTGTAACGAATATCTTATGTAATGTTTAATATCCATTTTGCATACATTCAAAGGTTTTAACATTTAAAACACTTATACTCCCCCTCAACCTGTGCACTTCTTCTGCGAAGGATTTCTTAAGGCAAAAGAATCAAGTAAAAATTAACCAAAAAATGAAAAGTAAAAAGAACATAAAATATTTACAAGAATAATACAAGGTGAAAGAATCAAGGTTCTGGGCAGGTCATACCAATCTTTTCTACTAAGAAATTGAACCTTTTCTCATCAAGTGCCTTTGTGAATAGATCTGCCAATTGGAATTCTGCTGATACAAAGAACATTTCGACATTACCCTCTTCAACATGATGCTTCAAAAAGTGGTATCTAATGTCAATATGCTTTGTTTTTGAATATTGCACAGGATTGGCAGAGATAGCAATAGCACTTTTCGAATCACAGATTTTCAAACAAGTATCCATAGTCTTGAAGTTGGGTCTTCATTCACAGAGCTTGTGAGCAACAGCTTGTTGCAGCCACATACTCAGCTTCTGCGGTGGAGGTTGAGACACAATTTTGTTTCTTTGAAGACCAACTCACCAACTTTCCTCCAAGAAATTGACAACTCCTAGAGGTGCTCTTGCGGTCTACTAGGCATCCTCCATAATCTGAATCAGTGTATGCTACCAAATCTATATTGGAGTGCAATGGGTACCAGAGGCCTAGAGATGGTGTCTTCTTCAGGTATCTCAGGATCCTCTTCACAGCTGAAAGATGAGATTCTTTTGGATTTGCTTGGTACCTAGCACAAATACAAGTGGAAAACATGATATCAGGCCTACTAGCAGTAAGATATAATAAAGACCCAATCATACCTCTGTAGAGTTTACACTCTACAAGAGGTCCATTCAAATCCTTATGTAGTTTTAAGCCCGGAGCCATTGGTGTCCTCATGGGAGAAGCATCATTGAGCTTGTACTTCTTCAATTGGTCATTGACATATTTGGACTGGTTGATGAATATTCCTTCAGAGGACTGCTTCACTTGTAGACCTAAGAAGAATGTGAGCTCTCCCATCATGCTCATCTCTGCATCCAACACTCAAATTCCTTGCACATAGAAATATCAGTTGACCCAAAGATTATATCATCAACATATATTTGTACCAGCAGAATATCATCATTTTGTTTCTTATAAAATAAAGTGATATCTGTTGTACCTCTGTGAAATCCACTGGTTGTGAGAAAAGTAGAAAGTCATTCATACCATGCTCTAGGGGCTTGTTTGGGGCCGTACAGAGCTTTGTCTAGGAAGTAGACATGGTTGGGATATTTTTCATTCTCAAACCCTGGAGGTTGCTTGACATAGACCTCTTCTTTGAGTTTACCATTCAGAAAGTCTGACTTCACATCCATTTGACACACTGAATCCTCTGTGAGCTGCATAGGCCAGAAAGATGCGGATTGCTTCTAGCCTAGCCACAGGGGCAAAGGTTTCTTCATAGTCGATGCCTTCTTCTTGGCAATATCCTTTTGCAACAAGTCTTGCTTTGTTCTACCACAACACCTTGCTCATTCTTCTTGTTTCTGAACACCCACTTTGTACCTATAGCAAGTTTCCCATTTGGCACAGGAACAAGAGTCCACACAAAGTTCCTATCAAATTGAAAAAGCTCATCTTACATGGCATCGACCCAAAATGGATCTGCCAGAGCCTCTGCCACTATCTTGGGTTCTATTTCACTCACAAAACATGCAAACAGGCAAAAGTTTGCTGTAGCCCTTGTCTTGGTGACTTCTCTTCTTGACTTTTGAGTTCTTCTGTGAACTTGTCCTGGGTGACCTGAAAGTTGTCATCAAATTTGACATTAGTGCTAACAACTACAATTTGAGTTCTGGGGATGTATGCTCTGTAAGCTACAGAGTCTCATGCATATCCAATAAAGATAGCATCATCCCCTTTGGGATCAAACTTTCCAATAGATTCTCTATCATTCAGAACATAACATTTACACCCAAAGACATGAAATAACATGATGTTAGGTCTTTTGTTGTGAAGCAGTTGGTATGGGGTTTTCTCAAATCTCTTCACCACCAAGGATCTGTTATGTGTATAGCAAGCTGTAGAGACAACTTCTGCCCAAAATGAGAGAGGTAGCCCAGAAGCATTCAACATGGTTCTGGCAACTTCAACAAGTGTCCTGTTCTTCCTTTCTACCACTCCATTCTGTTGGGGTGTCCTTGGAGCTGAGAAGTTATGAGTGATTCCCATAGAGGCTAAGTACTCTTCTGTCACAGAATTCTTGAATTCTGTACCATTGTCACTCCTTAGCACTCTGACCTATAGACCATGCGAACTTGCAACCTTTTCAACAAATTGATTAGTAACAAAGGGACTTGAGATTTCTTCCTTACAAACTCCACCCATGTAAACCTTGAGAATTCATCAATAAATACCAAGATATACTTCTTTCCTCCAAGACTTTAGATATGGGACCACAGAGGTCAACATGCAACATCTGCAAAGGCTTATCATAGGAAGGATCAGACTTTGTTTTATGGGAAGACCTTTTGAGTTTCCCCATCTCACAAGCTGAACAGAGATGATCTTTCTCAAACTTTATATTAGGTAGCCCTTTAACCAATTTAAGCTTTACCAGTTTATCCAAAGTGTGAAAGTTTAAGTGACAGAACCTTGTATGCCATAACCAAGCTTCCTCATTCTTCACAGAGGATGTGAGACATACCTCCTCTAAGGCGTCCAAACAATCAAAACTCAGAAGGTATAGATCTCCCCTTCTGTTGGCCCTCATAACCTCTGTAAGAGTATCAACCTTGTACATGATGCAAATTTTGACTTTAAAGAGTACATCCAGGCCATTGTCACATAATTGGCTCATAGTTATGAGATTATGCTTCAATCCATCAACATAAGACACTTGATTCATATTAACTTCTCCTTTCACAATCATCCCATAGCCTCGTATTTTGCCCTTTTGATTGCCTCCAAAGGTTACCGAACCTCCTTCTTTCTTTAAATATGATGACAGAAGCTCCTGTGTCCCTGTCATGTGCCTAGAGCATCCTGAGTCAACTACCCAGGTAGACACATGAGGCTGCCTCTGCAATCATACAACATTTAATTTAGGTACCCATCTCCAGTTGGGTCCTTTTTCATTAGCATGTTTGAAGTATGCCACAACACCTTTTGGATTGGTCTTAGTCTTCTTTGGAATAGAATTGCCAATGTGTCCTTTGTTCACCCAGAACCATTGCTCTTAGGGTGTCAGACTAGACAGGAATGATGGTGCATATGATTAGACAAAGCATGCATAAGATTGAAACATTCACAGAAAGCAACATTGCAAGAGGCCTTTTTAAATTTTTCATTGAAGTTCTCAAAGAGGGGTACAGAAGTTTTATTTCCGAAGCCCTTTTTAGGTGTAGGCTTCTCATTACAAGAATTCTTTCCTAATCTAGGCTTCTTCTTTTGAAATTATTTTTGACTTTCTTCTGTTTAGGCCCCTCCTTTGACCTACCTGCATTCACTGAGATTGAAGGAATGTTAGTTTGAGGCCATTTCTCTTTTCGTTTCCATGTAAACTTAGGCTTTTGAGGTTTAGAAACAGAGCTTTGAGAATCACTTTGTTTTAGTTTTTCCTTTTCTCTCTTCTCAAGGTCCAGATAGATCATGACATTTATGCACAAGTCCATAAAATCAGGGCAAATCATTACGCCTGTCTTTTTGTTTGTCAAGGAAATAGTGGTAATTGGAATGTTTACCATTTCTTGGCCAATAGATCTTTGTGCAACAATATCAGTCTCTATCACTTGGGTAGCACTCTCTTCAAAGTCTGAGACAGTCTCATGCTCAGAAGTGAAAAAATCATTACTTGTGTCATATTCAAAAGAGCTAGGTATTGATACTTCTGAACATGAATCTGATTCTGAATCAGATGAGCTTTCAATTTCAAAGTCTGAAGTGAGAAGATCTCTATCAGATATGACTGCCCTTGAGATATTTTGAGTTAAACTTGAAGGTTCCTTGACAGAGCTTTCTTCATAGAGAGGCTTATTTGACAGAGGTTCAGTTTCATCAGCAGAGGCTTCTGTAAAATGTTTTGGATAGAACTCAAGAGCATCTGATGACAATTTTCTTTTTAAAGGTTTAACTATACAAACAAAATCACAATCCTCTTGGGTCTCTGGTTGTCCAAATTTAAAAACACCAATCTGACTCTAACTCAAAAATTTCCTTGGAATGGAATTCTGCTTCTCAGAAGGTGAGAAAGAGTCAATGTATTCTTCAAATTCTACATTCTCCATTAACAGAGGTGTTCTTGACTCTAGAGCAACCAAGAGCTTTCTTCTTTTGAAAATGGTTTTTGTGTTAGAAATTTTGCTTTTAATATTTCTAGAAGATCTGAAGGTGTTCCCTAGAGTTTTGTTTGATTTGAAAGATGGTTTATTATCAAATTCTGAAAATCCTAAACCTCTTCTGCCCATATTGACTCTGATCTTTTTAAAAACATTCTAGGCATCTTGAAATTTCCTTATCTTTAACTCTCTATCAAGTATATCCTGACGAAGAAACTCCCTTTCTTTTTGGAAATATTCTTTAACAGAAGTGACATTACTCTTCTCATGTTTAATTTTCCTTGCCTCTTCAACCTTGGATTTTAATTCCTTTTCCAATTTGGCCAATTTTTCTTTTGAAGTCTTTTCTAAAATAACAAACTTGGGTTGCTTTTCTTTGAACATTTTAAAAAATCTTTCTCTTTCTTCTGTGAGAGTACAAATTTCTTTCTCACAGAGTAAGAGTTTTTCTTTAAGCTCATGTTGTTCCTTGTGACAAGTTTCAAAATTATCAATGATCTCATTGAAAAGATCAACTGATTTAGGAAAGTGAGAAGTAGAAACCTCAGAAGAGTCAGAAGCTTCATCACTGATCTTTGCCATTCCACAGAAAAGTTCATCTTCTGTGTCAGAATCTTCAAATGCCATGAGACCCTTCTATGCTTCCTCATCAGAGGACTCGTCAGTGACTAGCTCATTTGATTGAGCTAGCAGAGACTTCTACTGATAGTACTCTGCCTTCTTTTTTGTAAAAGGCAGCATCTCTGGGTGTCTTTTGTGGCACTTTTGGTCCCTTGGACTAGCATTCTGTGGCAAAGTGGCATGGCTTGCCACACTTGAAGCATCCTTCTCTTGACTCATCTTTCTTTTCCTCACTTGCCTTCTGTGAGGACTTCTCTTCTCTTTCTCTCCGCTCTCCTTCTGCAGTGCTTCCTCCTCCAGTATACCCCTTTTTGTTGGAGTCTCTGTAGTTTCTTCCCGTTTTGAACTCTCTAGCAATCAGTGCCAGAGACTTTACTAGCTCCTTCATAGAAACTTCTTCTTCTGAGCTTTCATCACTCTCAGCAATCAACACTTTCTTCTTCTTCTTCTTCTCTTTCACTTCCTTCTTCTGTTTAACAGCTTTTCCTGAGATCGCTTCTGCCACTAGTGCTAGAGGACCACCATAACTTTTCCTCATTTGTTGCACTTGTGGTTCCTACCCTTTCGAATTCCCATACAAATCTGCCAGAGACCATGCTTCAAGATCAAGTGTAGCTTTCATAGTCATAGTAAGATGCATCCACTCATTCCCTAAGCTCTTAAGGAACAAGGAGTTGTTATCCTCTGCAGTTCGAATCACCCCGTACCTTCTGCAATTCCCAATCAGTGTGTTGAATCTGGAGTAGGTATCAGACAAGAATTCACCCTCTTTGGCTTCGAAGGTGTGGTATTCGTCTATGCAGATGGCTCTGTTATTCTTGAGAGTCTTCTTCCCCCCTTCAATTTGTCTTTCTAGTTCTACCCAAATCTCCATTGAAAGTTGGCAGTGATCTATGTTCTTGAAGAGATCATGGGGGATCGCCATAATCCGTAGCCTCTTGCATTTACTTGCCAAATCTACCAACACCTTATCTTCATCACTCCAATTGCCAACTAGTTTTGGTTCAAAGTGCTCAGAGATTTTCGGGGTTGTGCCGGTGGCGGGAACTCGCGGGATTAGATCCATCGGAACATATGGCGGATTGTATAAAAACTCAGTGATCCTGGGATGAATTCCCTCTAGGAAATTCACCATTCGCACCTACCACTGAGGGTATTCCTTCCTGATTAGTGTGGGAGGTTTGGACTGTGATCTCGTACTCATGAATGAAGTATTCACGGTGGTCGCCATTAAAATTCAAAAGGTAGGAAGAAAATAGAATGATGAACGAAAGAAAACAGAGTATGATCTGGTGTGCTAGAAATCACTAATCAATACCAGGAATATGATTAATTGAATGAGAACTCAATTCCTGCTCTGATACCAATTGTTGGATCGATTAATCCCTACAATGGTATTGATTCTATACTCGAATTAAACTCATAAATAGTTTTATGCAGCGGAATAAAAACAGAGTAGCAATTAGAGAACAGTGATCCAAGATGATAATCAAACGTTAAGCATAGAATGAATGTAATTACCAATTCAGATGCTAGAACACCAAGAACACACACTGGAAAGTGAAAATTGGAGAGAATTGCACTCAACAGATTGTTTGTATTGATATTCAAAAGCGTAAAGATTACACAGTCCTAACTGCTATTTATACATGCTCCTAACGAACTATTCTTCAAGATCTTGACACGTGTCTTCATCTGAGTCGTTGGAAGAAAGTCGGTTTAGGAAATGTCACGTGAGGGGCACGAGAAGTTAACGAACTATACAACGTTGCATCACAATCTCCACAGAAGATATTGTTGCAGATCCTCTGTCAACCACCTCAGAGGTTCTGCTAGATTTAACTTGCATTCAAGTCCTGTCAAAGGCTCAGTTCTACAGATCCTCTGACGACTCCCTCAGAGACTCTGTCCTTCTTTACTTGTACATTTTGTACCTTCTGTTCCTGATCCCTCTGAGATCTTCTATGAGATTGGTCTTCTGTCAATCCTAAGTTATAACATTTTTCCATACTTTTACATTAGAGAACTATAGGAGCTAACACAAGTGGATCGAAAAAGCACCTCTAGGAGTTGCCAATTCCTTGGAGGAAAGCTTGTAAGTTGGTCTTCAGAGAAACAAAATTGCGTCTCAACTTCTACTGCAGAAGCTGAGTATGTGGCCGCTGCAAGTTGTTGCTCGCAAGCCCTCTGGATGAAGACTCAACTTCATGATTATGGTTACTCATTCGACAAGATCCCCATCCTTTGTGATTCGAAAAGTGCTATTGCTATCTCTGCCAATCCAGTACAACAGTCAAAAACAAAACATATCGATATAAGGTACCACTTCTTAAAGCGTCATGTTGAAGAAGGTAATGTCGAGATGTTCTTTGTATCTACAAAATTCCAATTGGCTGATCTATTCACAAAGGCTCTTGATGAGAAGAGGTTCAATTTCTTTGTAGAAAAGATTGGTATGACATATCCAGAGCCATAATGTTTACATTCTATTCTATCTCTGTAAATATCTTTTTCTTGATTAACCTTCACTTGTTTCTAATGTCATAAGGAATCCTTTGCAGAAGGTTTGCATAGGTTGAGGGGGAGTATAGGTATTTGAAATAATCAAACCTTTGATTGTATGAAAAAATGTTTTAACATTGCAAGACAGTCCTCACAGAACCTCTGTCATTACTCACAGAAGCTTTATGACCCATGTCTCTGTCAATTGTTCCATACTTCAAAGGATTTTCAAATGTTTTTCTCAGCTATGGAAGCTAGCTTTGAGGGGGAGTTTGTTGTTTTTACATGGTTAAAACCTCAGAGAGTGCAAACCTTTTAGTGTTTACCAAAGTTAATCTTGTCAGAACCTCTGCGCTTCTCACAGAGGCTCTATGAGATATAATCCTTGTCAATTCACTCACTCTTCTGAGGATTTTCAAACGAGGTAAATAAAAAGGTTCAACACGTAGAAGGCCCCGCACGTTTCACAGAGGCTCTGCAATCCCTTAGGCCTCTGCAGAAATTCACTTCTATAATTTCTGAATCTGAAACAGTGCGAGTGGTTATTGGATAAGGGTCACAGAGAGCCACGCGCGTGTCAGTAAAGTGAAACGCACGTCATCAATCATGCATTTCCCAAGAACACGTGGCACATTCTTGTTGAACATAGCCCCCATTTCAACCCTTCAGTCACCTATAATTTCGTAGGCACTCATCAGGTTTATTAAACCGCCTTTTTTCAAACGGCCTTTCCCCATTATAAATACCCACTCATCGCCTACATTTTAAACCTTCCGATACCTTAAAACCTCCTACGAATCCCAAGAAAAACCTACAACTAACCTTCCAAGCTCGAAAAATGTCTCAAGCTTCCTCTTCATCAGCCTCCGCACAATCCCAAAACAACCCCGATCAAGAAATTGATCAATCTCAAGTTTCAACAATGGTGGCCCAGTTCTTGGCAAGTGGCTTTGAATGAACTGTTCTTATTAAGAAGCCGAATAACTACTACCTCGACCCTAAAATGGATTTCCCGAATTCACTAACTTGATGATTCAAGTACTTCGCAATCACTACATCTATGACGCTCTTACTGCAACCAAGCCTGCAGCTGAAACGTACCTAACTCAATTTCTACTGAGNCGGGCCAAAGCCCGACTAATCCCCGACAATTTTGAGAGCTAAACATGGCCCCACTTAAATGTCCTCAGGCATGCGCACGGGAAGGCCAATTTCTACTGAGTTGGTGTTGGATCTCAAATCCTCAAGTTTGGTATTGAACGAATTACAATGATCTAGTACTCTAAAA
>LUCG01181450.1:0-14737 GCA_001633085.1 Carthamus tinctorius | reverse complement strand
TTCCCTCTTGACACATGCCGTTGACCCGACCCGAAATTACCAGACTGCCCCTCCAGTGCCATCACTAGATCTGCCTCACCAACACTGCCTGTATCCCCAGAGTCCCTGCTACCATCAAAGTTCTCCTCATAACTACTACCGCCTTCATCTGGGCGGTCACGGGATTGTAGAAGCGTTGGAGGTTGGCCTGAAAACTGTCGTGGCCCCGTCAGGACAATGGTTGGTGCGGCCGACACCGAAGAGTTAGGGTTAGTGAAGTCAGGCGGCAAACCGCCACTGCTAGTTCTCAAGTTGCCTTCATTCGATGATCTCCCATTATCCCTTTCACGGTACCTCTCTCGAGGCCGACTGCATATAAAACGATCAAATAATATCAACCAAATGAATATAAAAGAATTCATACTTCATGGGAATGAATGCTAACGGTAAAAACAATTTTGGGTATGAAAAGGGTGTTCCAAATGAATTTGATCATACAGACACGAAAGCATACCTACTATTTGTAGAAGAAAATTCCCTTCTCGAGGCTGGGCGGAGCCCCGACTCCGCCTGCTCAAGTTCTCGTTGGAGTTCTCTCTACAAAAATCAAACAGCCTCGATAAACAATAATACATTACATAGTTTTACAAATTAAAAAATTTCTTTAAGTTAACCAATAAATCGCCGGTTTGCACAAATTAAAGTGGTTTGCAAATGAAACCACCACTCCTATATGTATGTATATTCAAAGCAAAGTAACACGATGATCCTCTTGACCAGATTGATGGTCATGTTTAGCATTTCATTTGTAATAGATATCAGATGAAAAAAAGTGTATTTAATCTTAAAGATCTATGCATTCAACTTGAACTCATGTAATCTTACTTGTGTTTTCTTTTCTTTCTCCATATCAAGACTGTGCTGAAGCTCCCTAGTTTTTGCACGTTCAACTGCCAACAACTTTTGTCTCTCAATCTCCTTTTCCATTTCCTCGGCCCTTTCTCTGTCATAAGGAGCGATGCATGTTAAAGACTATTTTAATATTAAAGAAATTCCATAACTAAGACCACAATGACCCATGGAAGAAGAGGTGCGACCTATCAAGTTCCTGAAGGAGCTTCGCTTCATGCAGAGCCGTCTCCTCCAAGTACTTCTGACGCGCACGTCTTATCAACAACTTCTTCTGTCTGCGTGCTACAACTTCTTCTCTAAGCTTAGCCTTTTCTCTGTTCATAGAAAATCAAATTAATCATTTCAAACATATTAGGATTAAAGAAACAAACTGAAAAGAAGAAATTGCATTAAAATACTAAATGCAAATGCATGTGAACACTTTAGAACAAGCTAAAATCCTGATAACAATCCCAGAAAGATCAAAGTCGTATACAAACCCACAAATAAACCAAATACATTAATCTACATTTATGCAAAACAATAGCCAAGTTTCTCTACTTAATAATAAATAGGATATACTTGAAAGATGCCCTCTAGGAAGTATGAAGTATCATAGTAACTTCACCCCACTCTTCCCATTATCAGATTCAAAACATTCCATAAAAACTAGTCGTCTACTCAGTCTCACTTGGTATGTAGATGGCCCAAATTCCAGAGAATATAACAAACATAGTGGTCAACTCGTGACTCGACTCATGACTCAAAATCCTAAATTTTAACCCGTGACTCGACTCGTAAGAGTCATGACACAAAAAATTATATACAATATATATATATCATATATTAACAAATATAAGTTGTCTACTTACTAAAATGTTACAAATTCACTAGTTATAAGACAAACTCACAACTCGTTGTATATGTGTCAAAATATAAACATCATGTAACAATACAATATACGTTAATAATAAAAAACAGAAAAGAAGTGACAAATCTGCAAGTGAATCTCAGATTTATATAAAAAAAGCTTCTAACTTTGTACTTTTTTTAGTTTCTTCATCCATCTATGCTTAAAATGGGGTATGATTAGGGTGGGGATTGAAGGACCGGTCACTACGAATAGAAAACCAGTGGACATTTGCCTTTCTCTTCGACTCGTGACCCGACTCGTAAAGAAAGCGAGGTCATGAACAGAGTCAGGGTGCCTAACGAGTCATCTTACGAGTCGCCTCGTTTCTAGTGTAATTTGACTCGACTCGTGACTCGTACGAGTTTAACAACTATGATAACAAATAAAGACCTAATGGGGCACTTAAGATGTAGTTTTAGTAAGATGGTACATACAGAGATTGAATGCCATCTTTGATTTCTTGAAGACGTTTATCTTCCTTCTCATAACCTGGATCGAACAAGGTGGCATGAGAAATATTGCAGAATGGAGATCATTAAGTTCTGAATTTAATATATTTGGATTAACAAATGCTGATGTAAGAGCAGTTACTGGCTAGAAAAGGAAGCTTCCTCCAGTCCGTGGTATCATTAGATGGCTCTGGCGCAGACTGCTCTTTCTGTATTAGATCCATTTCAATTTCAGCCTCTTGAATTTCCTGTGACACATCAAGAGCTGTTAGTATTTAAAAAATCAAATATTAATCCTGTAAATCCAGAACTTACCATAAGTTTTTCATCAGTTTTGTTGGAGAAAAAATCAAAGTACGATTGTACAGAAGTCAAATTTGCAAGGACCTGCACATACGATAAATGTCCGATCATAGATAAAATAGAGTTATCATTTGTATGAGATCTAGTTGTGAAGAATACAAGGGAATGCATCTGAAAGAGAGAAACTTATAGAATAGGATGATAGCGCAGATACATATGTGGGCCCCTGTAGTCATATAAAAACTTAAAGCATGCCTCTGTACTTTGCATTTCCATCTAATAAACCTTACGGTATTCCCTCTCCATTTTGTTGTTTAGTAGTGTTCAATAGCTTACGGCACGGATGAAAATACTTGTATATTTTTATAATCCTCTAATGCATCTCTCTAGCCTTCAAGGATATGATTCTATGATACGTGGTCTGGGATCCACCCATTATATAACCAACGATATGATTCTATGATAATTGGTTTGGGCCACTGAAAATATCCCAGAACTAGTAGCTACATTGGAGAAGATAGGGAAGTTAAAAGATGGGTTAAAAATATAATAAGAGCCTGGTCAAAGAGATGGAATTATTCATCAAATTCTTTCTGCAGATAATAGTAGTGCAGCAAAAATAAAAATGCTGATGTGTGGCATAGGATATGGTTTGGTAGGCTTTGTAAGCACCACTTTGGCAGAGAATGAGGGAACATCGCTTATGATGGCTTCGTGATTATTAATATACAGAAGGCTTTAAAAGATTAGAAGCTGGCAAAAATTTGAGTTTTTTTAGGGAAAAGGGGACAGAACCCCCCGGAAAAATTAATTCTATGAATGGAAATTACTACACATAATATAACCAATAGATAGAAGAATGCCAATAACATGTTTATAGGCGAATTAATGTAGTCTACGCCATCCCCTTCCTGACGTACTTTCAAAGATGATAACATGTCTGGCGGGCTTAGCTAGTTTTGGAATAAATGCTTTGATAGTAACATAGTGTCCAAAGGTGCAAACCAACCAGGGACAATGGTTATTTAGATCTGCTCATACAGGAAACAGATCTGCTCTATTTAAGTTCCAAATCGTTATTTACCTGAAGAAGTGACTCACGCGTACTTCCGAAATCTGGGTCTCCTTGTTTTGGAAAACTTGATGTGAGAACTCCCTTGAGAATCTTGACATGCAAAACTTACATGTTAGACTACTAGGGCATTAACATCAAATGCACTTTGTTTGGTGAAAAGATGAAAAGAAAAAACACAGATAACAGGCTGCTTCTTCAAGCAGCATGCCTTGTAGAGTTGAGGCTTAATGAATGCAAGCAGATCGCAAAACATCTGAGACTTGTAACACTTACCCCTTTGGCTTCATCCCCTTCAGTTTTAAGCTTACATAGAGCTTCACAAGCACTCTTTACGGGATCTTCATGCTTTCCTATATAAATTTACAGGCATCAGCAACAAAATCAATTGAAACAAGACAATAGGTGCATAAATTGAACAGATTATCTGAAGAACACTATTTCTTTTTCTATTTAATCATCTTCCCAATTAAGCAATAAAAATATACCAGTTTCCGATAGACCCAGAGCTTCAATATTTGTCCAAATACTTTGAGGAATCAGACAAACATCTTCAACAGGCGAATACAGACAGATGCTGGCAATAAGAGCTAATGAAAGTAGCATAAAAGGGCCTTCACATGTCTGGCGACCAAGGCTGATTAAACAAGGGAGAAAACTATCTGCTGCACCAAGTATAGATTGTAATTGTCGCCTCTCAGCAAAGGGAACACAATTGACTAGAAGTGCCATCGCACGCGTCCTCAGAACTGGTGACACGTCAGATGAAGCCAGCACAACAATTCGATCCCATGTATTCGAAACAAGAGAAGATAAAATTGACTCCTCATGTGAATTATCTAGTTCAACTATAGTTGACTTGATATAAGATGCAGATGACAGTAATGTTGTTTCACTGTCTGCTTCTTGGCCGACCAGCTTCCCCAAGTGCTTCAGAGCAATAAAACGTTGTTCTGGTTCAGCATGGCCCATCATTGAACCTAGCAGATCAACTAAAGGAACTTCACTCTCATGAAGACTCTGGATGCCTCCAGCAAATAATGATGACAGCCACTTGTCTGTCTGCAACCGCCAAGAAACTTTTGGTGCAGTGCATGAAAATATCTTCATTGCTGAACAAAGAGGAATGATTACTTTATCCAAACCAAAAAAACCAGACACCTCAAGTATGCAGTCAAGAACCGCAGAGGCAACCTCCCAGCAACTGGAATCTTGTAACACGAGAACTATTCCAGCAAGTTGTTCAAGGCTCGTCTTCCAATGAAAATGATCAGCCAAGCTATGTGAAACCACACCCTCCTTTTCAGTCTCAGCAAAAGTTGAATCTTTTTCTAACACTGATGATAAGCATCGTGAGTACACGTAACATTGGGCTGACATGACAGCAAGTTTCTTAGCCAGTTGATAGTGAAGTTTCCAGCACAACTCAATAGTTGGATTAAGCTTGGAAACAAGTCCTTCCAGATCTTTGGAGAATTCTGCTATTTCTTCAACAGACAACTGATGACCCACTCGATCCAAGACCAAAGTATTTTCAATGTCACCTCCCGAGTTATCACACCCTTTGAAGGCATCTACAAGGAACCTTGTATGTGATTCAGAGTTATCATCACATGATACACCATTTACCTTTGAATTGTGAGGTATTTTGATCGGGATAACACTCAAAACTTGTAATCTCTCAACCAGCAAAGTTATGCAGCTTTCTATTACCACTCGAAATGCAGAAAGGTAGTCATAGAAGGATGTTGTTGGCTCAAAGGTAGGAAAATCAGCCCAAAATACAAGCGACTGTAATATCTCCCGTTTCCTTTGTAATGATAAATCCAGAAAAACAGAAGCCAACACAAGTATTGTTGGAGCCCTGCTATATCCTTGTTCAGCAGGACTAACTTGATTCTCAGAATGGTTTCTTATGTTGCTAAAAAGCTCATTAAAGCACAAAGACTCAAAATCAAGGCATGAGTCACCAACCAATTGATTTTCCTCGCTAGATGCCTTCCTCAAAGAATAGGAGATGATTGGCTTTAACAAACCCAAAACAGAATCAAGAAATGCCACATCACAGTAAGAGGTTTTACACAGGGATTGGAGAACTTGTACAACTCTAGGAATTTCAGGCACCATTGCTTCCATGTGCTCGGTTACAATGGCTTCAAGTACATATAAGATGATAGCTTTTGCATTCTTTGCAAGGAACCCCTTAAACAAGGGAGGTCTTTTAGAAGACGGAATTTCGTCATCCTCTTTCTGAAGTAAGGGCCACGAACATAAGTCAGAAAACCAGCACAATAGATCCGGCACGACACTAGAAGGAAGAACTCTCAATTGCAATCCAACAGCCTCCAATATAGTCTCCCCAAAGGCTTTAAATTGTCTCTTCAAATTGGGAAAGAACTGGCTAATTTCGGGGTAGATTACACGGAAAGAATGATCTCCTTGTTGACTAGCAAGTTGTCCTCTAACAGAGCTTATATCTTGTTTGAATCCTACTCCATGAGTCTTGTTCTCATCTTTCTGCTCGACAATGTCATCGACTACAGCAAGTTCATCAGTGAAAATAGATAACAAAGTTGTTAGCTGAGACAAATCAGAAGCAAGAATGAGTCTTTCCTTCTGATACAATTTTGCATTACGAGATATCGCCATCCATCCAACAAATCGAACCAGAGGAGATGCAGAAGAAGAGAAGGAAGATATTTTCTTCACCCAAGCTGAAGAAGGAACCATATTACTGAATCGAACCCCATTGTTCATGCTAACTAAGATATTAGAACCTTCTTCACCTCCGGTAGAAGCTACCACCAACCTTTGAAGAAGCATCCAGTGACGTTCTACCTCGTGTACCTTAATCAAATCCAATTGCAAAGTCCCTTCTTTAGATTGATGACAATAAGATACAAGCAGCTCATTCAAATGTTCAGCAGAGTCTAATACGATATCAATTATACGTTCAGGAGGACAATAAAGTTTAGTTGCTGAATGCAACAGAAACACCAAACTCTGCAGAAGAATCTCACGCATTGAGTGCTGCTCCTTCAGCAAAGAATTTATCAAGAACTTGCATAACAAGGCTTGGTTTTGTCGAACCAACGTAATGGCATCCATAGATGATGTATCTCGTGCAGAAAATTGTACAACATCATCATTTTCGTCATTGATTGGGGAAGAATCGTCACTGTTAGGAACCATTTTCTGATACTTGTGATCTAATTCAGCAGCCTCAAGAAGAACTTCGAAAACAATTTTGTCCCTCTTCTTTTCAAGACGAGCTATAGTTTCCAAATTACTGTCACTCTTTTCCAAAATTCTTCTGATTTCCGCGAAGCCATATTTATCATTGGTCTTGCCAATTTTTGTCTCCGGGACTAGCTTAGTATAGTCTCTGAAAGACATCATAAAGAAGGGATTAACATAGCACTCTGCCGCCAACAACAGAGCATCTATGGCAGCATTATGACCCTCGGGGGTAATATCACTCTGTGAATGTAAATCGAAAGCCACACGCCTAAACTCAGAGGCCCACAACTCACAGTCTCCATAATTCATAAGCTGTAGACACTCAGTATGCAGCTCAGAGTACTCCATAGCTCCAAAGCCTTCACCTTTGTAGTTGCAGTGTGCTTTTCTCTCGACTAGATGTTTCTCTTCTGCATTGGTATTACAATGGCTAAGATCTGAGTTTGTTTGATCAGGAACGCCACAAACATATGTAAGCACCATGTCCCTGACTTCAGGTGGAGCAAAAAGAACACTGACATCATCAAAAACTTCTAGCTTAGCCATAGCATCTGAAGTGTCTATCCTTCCATCAGCATCGTCTTGGTCAATAATCTTTGAGGCAGCAGCTCCATTACAGGAAGCAGAAGAAAGAGGGGAAACATCTGGAGGTTGAGGATCCATGGCCTCAGAAGTAGGAGATTTGCCAAGGTCAATATTTGGCGGCAATTGCATGTGAGGCTCCAAAATTGAGAGAAGTACACTGCAAAACAAATATAATAAGAAATAATAATGGATTGCAGCATTGAGATGGTTATTAGAGAAAATTGATCTTACATAATTCTAGTTTGTACACAGACTTTAAATATTTTTAATTCAACATTCAAATTATGCATTTTTAGCAAGTCTATACAGTATTTACAAGGGTATCATCACATGAATATGAATTTTACTTTGACTTCTTGGCTGAAAACCTAGTCTCTTTAACAAAAGAATTCATTTCTGCTTGACCTTAGAGATAATTATGGTCATCAACACAACTCTTGGCATGCACAAATTGTGCTCAAGAAAGCATAGTGCAATTTACAAGAAGTAAATCAATGCGTATAATTTTGAAAAAAGTAAATTTCAGGGAAGAATGAAACGCAAGGTAACTTGAACTGCCAAAACCACTGTTAACAAAATAATAAAAGATGAACCATACATAGGAGCAACTGAACCACGCCTCCATTCAGATTCCAGGGACGGAAGAATGGCAGATTTTGTTACTGCTGTGCGGATCACATTTAATGCAACAGTGCAATTCTGTTCCTGACTGTCGAGAAAGATAGGAGATACGTTGCCAAAGGCTATCATGCTCTTTAAGGGGGTTAAAGCCGGATCAAGAAAAGGCTCCAGAATTTCCAGAAGAAAGAGAATCTGGTGCTTAACAACCTGAAAACAAACATTGAAGAGGTTCCCAGAAACCCATTTGTATATGATTGAAGGTAAGTTGCAAAATCCACAGTAGCAGAATTATTTGCATATTGATGAAGCTAGCTACAACTAAAACATAGTGAATAGACGAAAATATGAGCTGTACCTTATATTTTGCCATAACATCATCCATATGCCCAGATAATGCCAAAACAATGTACTTGAGAGCAGCACGTGCATCGGCAATTGCATGACGAGCACCCTAATAAATAATCAGAAAGCAGAAAAGGCATTTAATCACCCTGAGAAAAGCAATTGCCTTCAGCTGCTGAGGTTTCATGATAGCATGTATGCTACAATGATATTTTAGTTATATGTCAGTCTGTTTGCAACCTCCCACTTGGCTACTTATATGTTTATTCTCCCTCTATAATAGTAGCATACCATATTTATTACTCTAAGAGACTGTTTGGTTGTATTTTCATTAAGTCCTGTAAGGATTAAGCTGTCGGTAGGGATTTAGTAATTTGTATGGAAAAGGCTAAATTGTTAGGTCGGTTGTTGTGCTGAGTAAACAGTCTCACTGACAAAAAGGACTATTTTACCCCTCATCTCATAAACCCATGTTTATATATATCATTAGAAACTATTTTACCCCACCAGGTTCCTTATTTTATTTTTAAATGTTTTACCTTTTTTTCTTGAATTTCCATCTTTCCTGCCTTGATAACCCATCAAGAAACATTTCCGTTACATTAATATCAAGAACATAAAATAAAATTTTATCATAAAATTTATTTGTTTCTGGAACTTGACAAGTAACAAACTTAACCAAAAAAAGCAATGGAGTAAATCCATAGATCTCTCCTAGTATCTCTCTACCAAATACACATACATGTATCTAGATTTGTATCAAAGGGTTGTTGGACTTTCAATGAAGACAATGGAAACCATGGATCAAGAGAAGAAAACATTTACTCTTAAGCCTTTTGAAGTCAAAACCCTGCTGTTTCTATCTGATACGTAATCGAAATGATTACGTAGGTATTGGATTAAAAGAACAACGAAATACTGATTACAATTGAGAGAAAGGAAGAAGAAATACAGAACCAAATCTCCAAAGATCCCAGGGACGTATTGCCCTCCTCAAAGCATGTGCTAAGAGTCCCTAGATTAGTTATTTTTCTGCATACCCCCCTTATGACCCCCAACTGCCTTATTATACTACTAGCTGAAAGATTATTTCCCAATATGGGCCTTGGGCCTTCTAGGATAAACTTTCCACAAAGTGGGCCTAATTTGTATCACTATCATTTCCACCTGAAGCTCTAAAAACCCTTTTGGCAGAAAATAAACAAAGAGAAAGCTCAACTCATTTATGAATATTCAAGCAAGAAAGAAAATTAAAAAGGGGCTGGATAGATCGAGCTCCATTGATGGCTCAACTCATTGATGAAGCTTCATCATCTTCTTCCTCGAGCTCCATTGATAAGATTCAAGCAAGAAAAAGCAGCAGGTGAAGAGAACTAAAAAAGGGGTTTCAGAGGACCAGATCTAAACAAGGATATTAAAGAAAAAGAAGCAGATGAAGAGAATTAAAATGGTATAAAGACTAGGCCAGAGGGCATGATTTCACAAGGGTATTAAAGGAAAAAGAATGGCTGAATCTAGACAGCACCCTTCAACCAGCTTACCCAATAAGCTGCTATTTTTTTAATTAAGCCCCAACCGAACAACTTTGTATTGCTTACAGAATAAGCCATACATCCCATATAGCGCATTAAGCCGTTACCGAACAGCCCCTAACGTCCCTTCTCCAACCAGAACATAGTCTATCATGTTATTATAGAGAGTATAGTATCCAGTGAACTTAAATCCCGATACCTAGCTTAATAGAAAATTATACTTGCATATACTGATTTTAAACATGCCGGCCCTAAAAAACCAACGTAGCAATTAAACAAATCTAAAAGCAATTATTATTAGTTAGTCATTTTAAAAGCACTTCAATGAGCCACATTACCACACAGGACTAATTAGACCTGCAGGCAACAAAACCCCCAATTAGATTCATCCATCATTGATTAGCTAAAAAGAATAGAACCCATTAACATCGAGGGTGCAACAAGGCACACCTAGACTTCATACCGAGTTGATGATGTATTCCCATCTTTGTACCAAATATCACAAGAACATGTGCGAGTGCTCAGCTAGTATTGTTTTCTTATATGGTGCATTGCAACTGATCCGTTTGCGAACACAGATTAGCATGCATCACAAGTGGGGGCATACTAGACACGATTATCTTTTATCGACTTCCTTCCCTTAACAGCACTCAGATACAATATTTCATGCATCTGTATCCCATATTTTCAAGATAAATGAGAGATAATTACGACCCCGGGGAAGAGAATATTGCTTCTTTAATTCTGGTATGGAAGTCTCTATAATAGTGAAAATACCCTACCTTTAAGGGCCGATTGAGATCTACTGACATCATTCTCATCAAAGAATTGGGCATACAACAAACAAGAAAAGTAGAAACCAAACCCTGATCTAATTTGGGCACGAGAGTATCAATCTGATACTTTTTTAGAGTATCCTAAGATACAAGGTATCAAGATGATGCTATCAGATTACTACTTCTATGCAAGCATGTTATGGTTCATAGATTCTGACTTACATGAATTACACCTACAAGGTCCTCAACAAGCTCCACAGCTAAGTCCACCTGCAATCTTTTAGCAAATAACGTTAAACGTTTTCTACTTGAAACAGATCTACATTAACATATTATGAGCTAACAGATCATCAGCCAAAATAATTTTAACTTGTTCGACCTTTGCAATTACTTGACCTATCCATGGTCCCAGCACACCAGTACAGAGATCAATCAGAACACATGCAGCCTTGGCCTGCACCATAGGTTAAGATAATAGCAATTAGCATTAAATGGAGATAACTATATGCATGAACTACAAACCAGAGCATTTAATGTCAATAACATGTACACCAATAGAGGCTTTGTGTGCCATCAATGCTGTCTCATCTCCATAATCCAGACACAAAATAGGTTATAAGTGCTCTGTCTGCAAGTGTTGCAGAAAAACACACAACATTTGGAAGATTGAGATTCAAGGAGTTGGAACTTTGAACTAAGCAAGGCAAAGACCTAGGACTAACTTTTTTGTTTGCAAATCAGAGTTTTGAGGGTGCATAAATATCTACATCAAACCAAACATACCCTCTATATTTCACCCGAAAGTATGGTTTGGTATAAGATGTATGCATATATTTCCCCTACCTCAAGGAGTAGAGAGACTGTTTCCATCGTATATACCGAACCATCCTATTTTAATTAACAGATAGCAAGTTTGATAATTTTTTCCTAATAGTAACAAAAATCACTTGAGACTGGTACACCAATCACGAAATAACACTCTGCTTGGCAAACTACAACAGCATTGTAGAAGTGTTACATGTTGATGTTTCCCAAGGAATTGGGCCTCTTCGGTTGTTTTGCTACTCTCTTGTTGACATGGGTCCATGAAAGCTATTATGAGTGGGGATGCATGTGTGACGTGCCATGAAAGTGTATGCAAAATTTAAAATAGCATGACCAATAAATTCAAAGGCCTAGGCATTTCACTGCTAAATTCAACAAAAGGTGGTTCAAGGTATGGCAAAATTAGGAATAGATATCATTACAAAAGTGTGGTGTAATGAAGGGCATTGACCATATGGTGTGTTACTTCACTTGAGATAGAATGTAGTATATAATTACAAAAACACATTTATCTCTTGGAATTTTTTGCTCGAGGCACAAAACATTCATCAGTTTATCAAGCATACAGCATTACTTTGCACCTTTCAGAAGAAAAAAAAAGTGCAAGAGCTTCTTCATAGACATTTGTCCTTGACGATTTGGTACCTCGGTATCAGAAAAAAGAATAACAAAAAGTGGTAACATGACAATCAAGAGAAATACAAATGATATGAGAAAAATAATCACCAAAAGACTGCTGATTAAGCAAAAACTAAATGGTTCATGGATTGCTATTGTGCACATAACAAAAAAGACTCAAATGTGCTCTCTCTTATGAGGCCAGAGGGATGCATATGTGTGAAGAGTCTAACCACAAGAAGGTTAAATTAAGAAATATGGTAAGGAAAGCAAAAATAACCAACGTGTGATGGTGAAAAGGATGACAAGTAGCCAGCACATCCATGAAGCAGTGGACGATACAGGGGAGAAGTTGACGTCACCACGATCTGCAAAGAACCCCAACACTATGACAAACAAAGTAAAATAAGACATAAGAATTGTGACATAATTTGAATCATTGAAAAAAACCTGAGACAGGGCATGTTGCACAAAGGGTTGTCTCCACGCAGAGAAACCATCATCAACCTGACCGGAACTGCTAAAATTAGGACGAAGTGCTGAAAGAGGTAAGAAAGTGAGAGAAAGTCATATTGCAAGTTAAAATTAAAATTTTCAATATCGCCTTGTTTATAAAAAGCAGAGAAACGTTCAAGGTAAAACATTAGGAACTGAGAGAAAGTAGATTGCTCAATATTCTATGAAATAAACTATGCACATGATTCTGTAGAAAATCTAAAATATCCTCCTCAAAAAGCTGGCAATTCGACTAGTAATCAAGAAACGCTCTAAACAATTGGCATTATAAGTGACCCCAAGACAAAATATAACCTCCAGGTAGACATTCCTGTGAAAATCATGATGCTATTCTATAGAAAACAAAACCATTTAACGAAGTAAAGGGAGGTTTTGTAACTGACAAATGTATCATTGAATATGTGGAAAATGGGCAGGCATGTGGGTTGGGTAACAGGTCAAAACGGGTTCATGTTGAAACGAAAAGTTTTAAGACTTTGTCAAAATGGTTGGTTTGATCCGCCAAAACCTTTTCTTTTGTCTTTAAAGGGCTAGAATATCATTTAGTCATTAAACTTCAAATGTAAGGCTCAATGTCGTGATTTTTGATGTAAAATGACCAAAATACTGCAGTATGGAAATTGTGGTTGCTATATAAAGGTTAGGATTATTCTCGCAGAAGTTAAAAAGATACCCAACCCCCCAACGGGTGACAAAATAAAGCCAGCAGCACCACCCACCATTTCGCCAAAGAAATTAACAGTTAACACTTGACACCATTCGCCTAGGGTAGGGATAGGGTTTTGGAGGGGGTAAATAAGGAAAAGTGAGGGGTACGGATAGGGTTTTGGAGGGGGTAAATAAGGAAAAAGGTTACAGGCTGATCGCTTAGTAAGAACCTTTTGCTCAGTAAGAGGGGGTTAAGAGATCAGTAGACAGCCCCTAACCCAAATTGACCTATTTTCACATAGATGGGCTAATATTGCCTCCTCTAATCATATTGAACGTCTACAATAAAAGCCATACATTGTACAGTAGAGAGGACAAAGCCACATTATAGATCAAGAGTAGTAATACAGAAAAGGAGCTATAGCTAGCAGACCTGGCAATAAAGCTTGTATGAGTGGCAATGTGGACCAGAACTCAGAACTGTTTCCAGCCAATTTGCTGCAAAGCATAGGCTGAAAGATAAATGAACTTATCAAGATGTAACATGAGTGAGGTCACAGGAATACTTATATTGAAAAAGTACTGCAGTTTTCATACATTTTCTAGAAAAGGTAACCCACCTGGGATGCACAAGCAAAAAGAACGTGTAAGATTCCTTCTTCAACTGCCTTAATGTCTAGGAGTTGGAGATATTTAAAGTCCCAATTATCATCGGTTACGCGAAATTCCTCCCCAAACAAGTTTGAATAATCTGTGGTTTGAAGAGCACCAACAAACTCAGAACTTGGAACCCTATCATTAACTGTTGTTGTGACATCAGAAGAAGAGATAGACGTTTCTTGCATTATGCTGGGATGTTCCAGCTTCAGTAGAACTCTAGAAGCCTGAAATAAAGCATAGGAACCAACAATTGAAGATGTAAAGTAAACAAGCAGAAGCAAAGCAAAAGATATGCCAATTCAGAGAATGTGTTCGACAGGAGAATGATAATAATGATAACTGAAATGTGTTGGCAATAGCGATTTTCTTCTCAGAAGTATATTTCTCTACATTTGAAAACTCTTTCTGTGGGCATTTTATCACTTTCACCACATATAAAACTAAAAAAGAGGCCAGTTATTACCATTCTACAAACAGTTCCCAGATAAGAATCCTTATAAGCCTTTCTTAACAACAGAAGGATTGCATCTGGGCGGAAAACTGCAGAAGTGGAAGTATGAGAGGAAGTGGCACTTGCATTACGTGATCTCCTTGGCTGAGGATAAAGAAGGGAACATGTAAACTATTAGTGACCTGAAAGAGAGCACTCTCTACATCAAAATTGGGTAAACAAATATTCTCAAACATATAAGCATCACAATTAAAAGTTAAGCCAAAGGGTTTGTAGGATAACCTCAAGGGCTGTGTATTTCATAATAAAACTAATA
>LUCG01181447.1:0-11028 GCA_001633085.1 Carthamus tinctorius | reverse complement strand
AAAAAAAAAACAAAGATCTATATTTTTTATTTTAAAATTTGAGTTTACTAATACAAAAGATATATATGTAAACTATGGTCTAAAATGGAAATTCATCTGAAAAAGTAGGAAAAGATGGGAGTTTGGTAGGGGGAATTAGCTATATGGTCAATTTCTCTTTGTATATTCTTTGTTTACTAATCATGTTGTGTACTCTTATTCGATGTCGGATCGTTAAATGAGAATCCGGTCATGGCTATCGCAACGTCACGAGATATCACCTCCATTGGAAAATTATCGTAACATTGAAAAGTTCTAGTTGCAATCTCGTAAGACATTAAGAAAAATCGTGAAGTTTTGGATGCGGTAAGTGCTTAGTACGACACCCGAGATTATTAAGCGAAGTTGACCAAAATAGCCTATCTTCTCAACTAAATTCAAATTTTAATCACTTTTGAAACTGAATTACCACTTATAGTCGGAGTTTACACAAATATCTTACGTATGTACATAAAGCCTATTTTCAAGGTAAAAAAAAAAGAATTCTTTTACCCGAACTCTCTACACAAATGGGTATCCTATTGTAAATTTGCATAATTTTTTTTTCTTTTTTTCTTAATCTGAAAATCGACTTTACGCCAATATACAGGACATTTGCTTAAACTCTAGCCAAAATGGGAGTTCAATTGAAAACACGGCTAAAAAGTGAATCTGTCTATGGAGATTGACTATTTTGGTCAATTTCCCGATTATATCATGACCCGAAGTTCATGATATATTAACTAATAAGATACAATAGTTTTTTTTTGTAAGGTTTACCTGGGCTTTGCCCAGACTACATCCTTGATAATTTTTACCGAAAGCTAAAGCATGCTCCCCTAGGATTAATACTCAGTGACCCCTGGTTGCTCACCCGCGGATAGAGGTGAAAATTTTACCTGTAGAGGTGGGTACCCGACCCTAACGGGGCGGGGATTCCCCGGTTTATCGGGTAACGGGGATTAGTTTTCATACCCATATCGGGTTCGGGGCTGGGTCGGGGATGACATTACCCGCCCCTAACCCGACCCCGATTAACACTCTTATTTAATTTATTATATGTATATATTGTGTGTATAAATAAATATACATGTATATATCTATACATTTAATATTAAATGAAAAATATATTTAATTTTCAATATTGATGATTAATAAAGTGACGATTCGGTATAATTTTAATATTAAAATACATTGTTTTTATTGTTTTTTTACTAAACGGGTACCCAACGGGTTCCCCGAACCCGCCGGGGATTCCTTCCCCCGAACCCGCCGGGGATTTGTTGGGACGGGGGCGGGGACAGGGGGTTTAAACGGGGATCGGAGTCGGGGACGGGGGATGCATTACCCACCCAATACCTGCCCGTTTCCATCCCTACCCCCGGATTCGAACTTGGGTTGGTTGTTACACCTTCCACAAGCCTAAACCGGTAGGCTGCCCCATTCGGGTTTACAATAACTTTTATGATAATCAAAATCCACTTTATTAAATCAAAAAATACACTTAAAATTAATACAATGATGCAGCTTTTCCCTTCTCTGTTTGGAAAGAATGATTTGCAGTGGAGATGAGGTACTTGAATTTGTCTCCTTTTTCCATGTGAAAGAATCATTCATCATTCTTCTTCACAAAGCAAAGGTAAACTTAATGAAAAAGACAAAAATGCCATCACTATTCAAACTTCTGCATCATATTACCCATAAAAAAATGTACTGAAAATGACATGATATGGCCCTGACCCCCTATCTTTTCATTAAGGCTCTTGTTTGGTCCCAAATGCTATAGAAGAAACTGCCAACACACAGCTTGTGACACCATCAAAAAGATAATGGGAATTTGGTATATAATATAAAAAGTTACCCATAGATGTCAAAAAAAATATTCCTCTTCCTCCAGATGATCTTGGATGTCACAATCATTTCTTTTTGGTAACCGTGGGTATTCAGGATAGCTTGTGGAGACCTCGACTGATCCCATGGGTCCCGAAAATAACAGCTGGGAAATCCCCAGCGACATTGGAAAGACACGAACTAGCGACCTATGAGAAAGAGCCAGTGGGCCTAACCCTTAGGGGGCGTTTGGTTTGCAGAATGTAATTGGAATCCATCGAAGGAATTTGACTTTAAGGAATTGGAATGGAAGTTGATGGAATTTGACTGCGTTTGGTCGTTAGGAGTTCAATTCTTTCACTTAAGCCAAAGAATGATGAATTCCATAAATTGTGGAATTCAAATGATTCCATAAAGTTCATTCCACGAACTAAACATCACTAAGGAAGTTGGTCAAAGGAATTTGTCATTCCAATTCCATCAATTCCATTAAATTCCGTGAACCAAACAGCCCCTTAGGAGTCCTTTGGTTCGCGGAATGGAATTTGAAAGGAATTAGAATGGAATTTGACAACACGTTTGGTTGGTAGGAACTTAATTCCTTCACTTAAGCCAAAAAATGGTGTATTCTTTAAATTGTGGGATTCAAAAGAATTCAAAGGATCCCATCACGTTCATTCCGCGAACCAAACATCACTAAGAAATTTGTCATTCCAATTCCATCAAATTCCTTTGAATTCCGCGAACCAAACAACCCTTAAGGTTTGTAGCTTTGAGCATAGAACCAAGCACTATACATGGATGCATTGACAGTTACAACTAGATGGCAACAAATTAAAGATGGCACACACAACAGGCTACAAAACTCACACTGCTTCTAATTACAATATAAAATCTACAAACATGATGCAAAAAGATTATATGTACCTTCATCAAGACACCCTTCTTCTCAACCAGAACAGTAAAACACATTCAGCGGCAGCTGAAAATGAACATGATCCAAATCGATGGATATACACAAGGCCAGGCTTTCATATAAATGTTTTGATGGGTTTGATTGCTCAGATTTCCCGTCTACTTGCCATTACCGCTACTCAATCCATACTGCAATGTTTATATTAATCAAGAAGGATTAGCACTGTGTTCGGATTTAAAGCTAAGATATAAGCTTAAGAAGGATAATATATATAATAAGAATGAATTAGGAAGAATTGTTGGAATACTACTGAGATGAGTAATTTGCATCTTTCTGAGAATAATAATCATAATAATAATTTTATGAAAAACTATCATTAATATTGTTTTTTTATAACGTTTTACTTAATTATTGTTTTCAAATTTGATCATACTTGCAATCAACTAATCAACTTACTAATCGAACTACTCCCTATGCAGCAAATGGGAATCACGAAACAAATTGCACCAACCTTTAGGGTGCATTTGGTACATAGACATTACTCGGCAAACTAGACTACGACAGTGAAGTGGGCGATTGAAAGAATTGTGGAAGGTTTTAGGGTTTTAATTTGACATAGCTAGTTTAGTAATTTACTAATTTAACAATCTCGTCTCATCTCCATGATTCTTGTTCCACCTATTTTCGTGGGACAAAAAGAATGCATTTTTGTCCAACTCAGTCCTGTTATATCCCATCTAATATTGCACCAAACATGGGGCAACAAGTTTTTGTCCCGCATACAATATGCACATCCAACTAAAATTTGGAACAGCAAACTACACATTTATAAATCTTGTTTCAACACGAGCAAATGGAGAAAAATAATGTGAAAATCCAATGCTCACTGTTATTTTGTTATACTTGTATATGGGCCCGTTTGTTAGCAGCTTAATGAGCTTAATGAAACTCACATCTTACTTGGTCAGCTATGTATGACTGGTTGGTAGTGGTTTAATGACACAGAAAGTGGCTTTTTCAGTAAGCTTTAAGGGGAGAACTTTATTAAGAAAGCCATATTTTTTCAAGCATGTTTATCCCAAATATAAAGCTCGCTCCTTCCATCTGTAAAATATGAAAATAAATAGAATCATGGAATTCTCTACGAGAGCTGCTGAACTAATGACTCTATTAGAAATTATACCTCCCAAACAGAAACCTTTTCAATCTATACAGACAGATTAGTCCACACAAACAGCTTTATCCATACAGGACTTACTGGAAAAACCAACCAAACAACCTCTAAGATGCCATTTGGTAACAAGTCTAATACACTTCAATACAAGATCGAATCAAAATTAATCATCCAAATGGATTGCATATTGCAAATTCCTCAAATGTATTCAAGAATCAAGGAAGTACCTTTTCTCTCATTCGTGAACTCCAGATATCTGAATGAAAAGCTTTACCATCGCCACTAACCGACACTGATGTTTGGGTTGGACGTGGGTTCAGTAGGGGCTCCCAAGCTTTACCTCTTGCATCGGAATCGTTCTCGATGTCATTATGATCATCCTTCATCTGTAAATTTATCATTGCTCGCAAGACTACAGCAAGCAGAAGACATAGGGCCTGAAATTGGCCAATGACCTTGTAAGTTATACATGTTTCATAGTTTCAAGAATCGAATCTCTTTCATGATCATTTTGTTGATGGTGATCATCTCGGTTTCATTCATCAAGAAAGAATGAATAAAGAATTATTTTCCGAGTTGAATCTCTTTCATAATCATTTTGTTCACTAGATCATTGAAAACCTGATCATGCTAAATATGTCCAGTATCAACATCTCAGTCCCATTCATAACTTCTTTTTTCTTTTTTCAATCTCTTTCATCTAATGTGGAACCTAAATCATCTTCCCAAAATATTCATGATAAAAGATGAACTGAGACAAAAAAAATTAAAGAAAACTGAGGGGTTGATAGGTGTAAGGTGAGATTGGTTGCCAAAGATATACTGAAATGAACAAGTTGATTACAAATACACATTTTCTCCTGTTGTGTTGGTTGGTTGAGCAACTTGATTTAACAATGCCCTTTCAATGAGGAAGTCTGACAACAACACCTGGTTGCTAATGTATCAAATCAACCCCATACATTGATTGTCAATTCAAAAAATCCATTTATGAGCTCAAACAAGGCAGTGGACTTGAAGTGTGAGATTTTAGTACATGCATAAACCTAAAATCTCTCATTTCAAGTCCACTACAGTTTTAGCCTCAAATCTAGTGCAGCATGCTAGAACAAAGCACATCCAAATTGATTTCCATTTTGGTTAGAGACAAGATTATTCAAGGTCAAATCACTACACCAACCGACATACAAATTGGGGGTATAGTAGCTAAGTAAATGTGAGGGGATATTGTGTAATGTTTACTACGGTCAAAGGCTAGCTTGTCTCTTTTTCTGTTAGTTAGTTACTTACCAGTCGACAGTTTTGTCAGATTCTGTTATTTGTCCATTTAGGGTCCGTTTATTTTGTAGGAATGGAATGGGATCGATTGGATTTCATGTAAGGATTTGGATTTGGGACACGATTTGGAATACATTTGTGTGTTTGACTTGTAGGATTTAGAACGGATTTGGATTTGGATTTGGATTTGGGAAGATTTGGAATACATTCCATTATTTATAAAAACTCATTAAAAAATTATAAAAATAATTAAATTACCTTTTATTTAACTAATTATTAGAAAACAAATGTTTTTAACATATTTTAAAACGTGCTTATATACAAATCCTACGAAATCCCTTGAAATCATAGCCACTCCCTTGGGATTTCAAAATCCTATGTTTGAGGGATTTCAAATCCGGACAGTCATGCAAACCAAACACGGAATTGGAATGGATTTGAAATCCAAATCCCCCCAAATCCATTCCATTCCTGCAAACCAAACGCGCCCTTAGTGTATTTTCGATTTCTTATAGATGGGTATGGGTACTTTCATATTGAATAAATACTCGTAAATCTGTCAGGTTTCTTCCTCATGAAGCCTCTGTTTACTGCCATTCATGGTGTTCCAAGAATTCAAAGGAATTGTTTTCGATCATAAACTACTTCTTATGCATCATAAGACGAAAACAACTAAGAGAAATAGAACCGACTATCATCTCAGAAAACTATAGAATAGCCTATAGAATCTACTTGTTACACCTTACAAGGTAAAAACCAAATGAAACAAACTCGGTATATCCCACTCGAAGGTAGGGTATGGGGACACCTTACAAGGTAATAATTTGAATTATTTACTAAAATGTAAAATCCTTTAATTATGGCTTGAGATGTACGAAATCGTTCCTATAAGACTATAACAGAATAAGTAAAGTTATTCTCTATCAAGGAATCAATGCATGTGAAACTTACCTGAATTACAACGACGGCTATGCCAACCCATTTACAAAAATCAATACTTCCTTCAACAAATTCTCGAATTCGACCAAGTTCTCCGGTGGGGTCCGAGGGTAGATCCTAACAATTTACAGATGTGATTAGTTAACTAAATTTTGTAGCAAATATGTATAAACCTGTACAATGATTAGAATTTCATACCCTTTCCCAATGACGGTCAAGTGCAATGAACAAAATGAAAGCCACCTCCATTAAGATGAATACAGTTTTCAGAATAGCATACTGCAATTTTTAAGTTTTAAGGAAAAGAACTCTGAGGGTCGGCTCAGGTTTGTTCATGGTAAATATCCTATCCCAGATTACATAAAAATTTCCATAGGCTACTTCCATCATTCACCATATCGATTACATAAAACGGTAACCATTTTCTAATGGTTAGACTTACTCCAGGTTTCACAAATATGAATCACCTTAAAAACATAAGCTTTTCCTTTATGTTAAACAGATTTTCACTTTGATTTTCAACAAAACAGGAGCTTCCTTTAACAACTGCATGTTCCGTAGCTCGGGAGCTCTGGGGGTATTGATTTGTTGAAGAATGCAACCTTGGCATAATACAAGAGTTTGGCCACTTAACTTGCTACATACAGATGAAGATTATCGGAAAATGAAAACAAGTACAGCATTGAGACCCAAAAATACATGAAAAGGATACGAAACAAAGGCAACATCCATTAATAGCATCAGCTGCAATATGACCCATGCAAGAGATACAGCACATCGTAACACCCAGTCCCATAAATGCATATATAAACCTGCCATACATGATCAACAAAATTCAAATATGATAAACATTCTAATCAGACCCATGCTTAATCAACAACATCCCCCTTATAATTAAGATTCTCTAATTTGATCAGAAGCCAAACTCATTCCACTTGGTGAATTTGAATCACACAATTCAAAATTTATGGTTATGAAAATAATTTATTATTGATTTAAATTCAAACTTATACGAATAAAACAAATGAAATATAAATACATATATATTGGAGTAGAAGAAAGTTCAAATGGAACGTCATTTTTCATTGCGAACATGAGGAAAACCAAGAGCACGCCACGTGGCATATTCAATCTGAATAATCGTGTACTATTAATAATACAGCATTCAGTATTATTCAGTCTAAATAATACTGAATTATTCAGACTTAATATGTCACATGGCGCGCTCTCGGCTGTCCTCACGTTCGCAATGAAAGATGAGTTCGCACCCGAACTTTCGTCTATTGGAGTATTAGTGTTATTACATATGAATAACAGCAAATACTTGATAAACATAATTAATAATTAACAAAAGCAACAATTCATGCCATACAGCCACAGTCTCATTAAGTCATGTGAACAATAAAATAAGATGAGGATTCCTGCATTCATAGATCTCATTCTTCGGAACTGATTAACTTAATTTTAGATTATATCGAGTTCTATGCCATCAACAACAATAATTTAATAAACAAATTGTAAATAGTTAATTAAGAAATAATAGAGTCACGATTATCGATACATTCTGACATTCATTCACCCTCATGTTTTCCATTTCACAGTTTTTTCGAATATACAACTCTAAACTTGCTATCTCTACTGAAAGGAAACAATATTAGAAGTTACCATGGGGAAGCACTGGAGCTGGAATCGAAGTTTGTTCCTCCGAAGACACCATTGATCATGGCGGAACCAAAATTGAGATGAATCGGTTGATCAGAAACCCTAGCAGTGTCGAAAACCGTTGAATCGGAACCAGAAGGATCCGGCGGCAAGTGTTTCTCCCACTGATTTAGCATGTAAACAGAGTAGAGGATGATCGAGATTCCAACGAACAATTGGAAGAGATTGAAGAATTTGAGGATGAATGCAAGGGAAGCATAGCAGCATGGCCTTCTTCTCATCTTCTTCGTTTGAATTTGCAGAGAGAATTTTGATGGTGAAAAGCTCCAAAAGATGGAGTAAAGCTTTTGGTTGGAACAAAACCCTAGTTCTACTTCTGGTCCAATCGATCAACCATCTTTGACTTTTCTTGTTGACGGTTTTCTCAAACTTTGGAATTTGCAAAATTCAAATGAATTTTTTTGAACAGCAGATAACTCACGTAGACGTTCTGATACGAGGTCGATGAAAGTATTCGGGACCTATACGACCAATCCTTGACGATTATGGGCCGATCCATGGTTAGGGTATCGCCACATGCTCACCCCATGAACCGAACCCGGGTAGACAGGAGGAATGTCATCTGTTGTCCCTCCCAAGAATGTTACCGACCACTCGGCTACTAATGCTTTGATAAATTCAAATGAATTTGATGGAGTTGGAATCGCAAATTATTTAATGGTGATTGATTTGTGGAACAAATTTGACAAACTATTTGAATTTCATAACTTAAGGGAGTTCATGGTTCCTTAGTTTAAGCGGAGGAACTGAATATTTGAATTCGTACCAACAAAACATTTGGTCAAATTTAATTAAATTTCATTTTAATTCATTCAAAAGCAAATTTTTCAATGGATTCCAATTCCGTTAGATTTCATTTGGCGAACCATCCCTTGATGATTTAAAAGAGGAAATTATCATAAATAAACCGTACTTGTTTATTATGTCCATACAGACCAATGGTAGATCCAAGATTTTTATCTAGTATAGTAGGGTCATCTTTAAAGTAAATTAAAGATCCACAAAGTCGTTCAATGTGTTATTAGCCTAGTTTTATGGTTTCATAAGTTTTTTGAGTTTTATGGTTAATTTCGAGAGATTTTTTAGTTTTTTTTGTGTCCATTTTGGAAGGGGAGGGTTGGGTTTTTTTGGTTGATTTCGATAAACTTTTTTTAGTTTTTTGGTTTTTCTTTGAAGTACTTAGTTTTTTTGGGGATTCGTAGGGGCACAGACGAAAAAACACTGGGAGAACTACGATAAGACGTTAAAAATAATTTGTATTTAAGCTAGAAAAAAATATTTTCTTAAATTTAGTTGGTCCCCGTCCGCCACCATATCTATACACTCAATCCGCCTCTAATCTGGACTTATAGTTTTAAAACACGGCTGATAAAGAAGATATCAAGTTTCTTATAAAACAACATCTATTCCTCTCCCACCCAGTGTGAGATCATACCATCTTTGTTGCAAACTAACATGTATAACTACATCCACACTACATACGTGCATCGTATGTATTACATTTGTGCATCATCGTGATGTCCCCCTAATACTATCATCGTCCTAGCTTATGACCCCAAAAGGCCAGAACCCTCATGCATACCCAAGACACTTTTCATGCATATCTTAGCCATGGATGGATGTGTTAAGCCTCCAACAAAGTCCCACACACCTGCTTAACTTATCTCCATAAGTAGATTTTTTAAGGTGCGAAAGGTGCATTTGTAAAACTTTGAAGGGTACTTTAGGCATTATAAAACATAGGAAACATCAACTAAAAAATCAAATGAGGTCTCTTGAATAACCATAAAACTTAAAAGCTTGTCAAAATTAACAAAATACTTTTATGGGCGAATTTGCAAGGGTTTGATTCGCCTTAAAAATGCAGCCACTCGACAAACATTCTAGGTCCGACACTGAACTCATCAACATGATTTGAAAATTGTAAACACACAACATCTGTAAAAAGAAGATATGATAGAATTGATATATACTATGTGTATACAAGCTTCAAAGTCACATGAAACCCATTTAAATACATGCATGTTTATATACTTATGCTCTCACTACTACCCATACAGTTTTACATGTTCTCTAATAACATAATTGGTTGTCGGACAAGTATATTTCATCTAAACGAATGCATCATGCAGGTTTTACTAGCATTGTCTGTTTTATGGGACCTAGCTGCTCTCACTACTACCTATACAATTCTACATGTTCTCTAATAACATAATTGGTCGTTGGACATGTATATTTCATCTAAATGCATCATGTAGGTTCTACTAGCATTGTCTGGTTTATGTGACTTGGCTTAAGAGTTCTACCTAGGTTGCCTGCTAATTCATCTACAGGGCTTGCATCTAACAACCTTGGATTGCACGTTTTAAATGGCCATGGTGTATCAACATTGTTCCTCAAAGTTCAAACACAATGAACAAATCTCAACCAAACTCGATTTGACTAGTTATTTGTTCTAACATCATAAGGCATTGAGACACAAATTTAACTAATATTTATTGCAAAAATTCGAGATTAAACGCATTGATCATACTAAATGCATAAAATTCAATTAAACTTCATTGGTGCTCAAACTTGTGGCCTTACGACATTTGGTTTTGTGCCATAATCATTCTAATATGATCACGAATTGCTACCGACTGGTTAATCAAAACATGAATTTACTTGCCTTATTGACTTATTACGTTTCTTCCTTTTCTTACATTAAAATCCGATTTCAAAATGCAACTCCTACCAGCATCTCTTTTGTTCTCTTTCTCTGCTCTATCGTTATCTCGAGGGACGAATATGGCAAGGTAACTGCCATTATGAAAATTGATTTGTAAGCCACCCCCTTTAGCTACATATTTTTAGGTGTTGCATGTTGATGATGAAAAAACAGAAAATCTTATTACAAAAATTTTGAAAATCATTTTTTGCAATGCATCAAGACAACCTTTTATTCACTTTGTGCCAAAATGATAATTATATTAAGAGATGAATATGTTTAGCTTTTGTCAAATAAACTATTATCTTATTATTAAAATTAAAATAAGTTGTAAAGATTTAGCATAATTGACTTTTTCCCAACTACTAATTCAAAAAATACTCATTAATTTAAAAAAAAAAACATAAAAACATTTTTTTTTCTTTAAAAAGGCAGAAAATGGAG